>CM034148.1:233293813-233458097 GCA_019776745.2 Taxus chinensis | reverse complement strand
AGGAGAAGAAGTGATGAATGGTGGTGACTCATGAATAGTAGTAGATGAAAGATCAGAAGAAGACAACAATGGAGTAGGAGGGTCACACTAAGTGGTGTATAAAGAAGAAGACTCTTGATAATCATCAATAGTAGATGGAGTTCCAGGAATAATGTTTTCACTAACAAGACTATCAGTAGGGTCATAAATTTAATATGATTGAGAATGCAAGATAGAATGAGATGCAGGAGATGTACTATCGAAAGCGGTAGACGATGTAGAAGAATATATAACAATAGGTGGAATAGAAGAAGAGTCATGATGTATACTTGACTTAGTATCAATACCTAATAGGTAATCAATGATAGAATCATCTAAATTATCTTTTGGCATATCAGAATAAGGAACCAAAGTGACTGGATGTCATGGTGTACAATGAGTGAATGCAATAGGGTCATCAACGAGGAAAATACCAAAGGATAATCTGCAAGACTAGTTTGCACATGTTAATCTAGTTCATTAACTAAAATTAACTAATCTATGGGAAAGTATAATAATAGTTAATCTAATATACGAGGACTAAAACATTGTAAAATATGCTAAAAATAGTATGGAATACTTTTAAATAATAATATCAAATGAAACTAAACCCTAATGTGTAAGAGAAGAGTGAGGAAAAGACTTAGCTGATTCTCGAAGACAGTTATAAGGTGTCGTAGATCTAGTTGTGGAATCCATAGGCAGGAATGACTATACAAAAGTCTCATAAAGGTTGGATCTGAATGGATTGGAGTGCCCATGAAGGTACTTAGCAGCACCATGGGGTGTCCCTAATCTACAGAATATGCACCCTAGTCTTTGTAAAATCTCATAATCTAATTTTTTTACGGTCGCATGGTACTCTGAAATATTCTTTTCTATCACACAAGATCTTCTAAGCTGCACTGAATGTATCAAATAATTTAGGATGAAGGAATGACCTGTAAAAGATAACGAAGTATCAATACCCTAAAAATAAAATATGCAAAATGAATGGGTTGGAATGACCTCAGCTATCACAATAGTCGGCTTACTAAACTAAGTGTTGCACTACATTTTGGACCCAAATGTAGTTCTGATGTGTGTGTTTGTGTGTGTGTGTGTGTGTGTGTGTGTGTGTGCGTGCATGTTGTGCCCTAGGTGATTTTTTGCCAGTTGCACTTTGTGAAGTAGTGAGCAATAGTAACTATAGAAAATGTAATAGCATGTGTGCATGGAATAGAATAAAATCCCTTCCTGTACATTGTATTTGTTGATCCACATCTCCTAGCCTTGATGGAAGACACTATTTGGATGAAAATCTAAAAGGAATGATAGTAGTGTGTAACTCTAGAACCCTCATTATAATCTCATAACTTTAAATTTATAGGCTTCTCTTGTTCTAATTTCGTAATTAATCCTGACATGATTGGTTAGGAGAAATATAAGGATGAAAATGTCTAGAAAGATCCCAAAAAGAAGCAGGAAAGTAAAAAAGGATTGGGGCACCTCAGGTGGGACCAGGGCACCCTATTGCACCCTAGTACAGGCTTGGGTGCCCCAGTTTAGACTAAAATGATATGAAATTGCCGAAATAGCTGGGAATGTATATGGAAATATGTGGGAATGATGAAATAAAAGGTAAACTAAGATGGCCAAAAGGTGGGATTAATTAGTAATTTCTTCACTTAAGAACCCTTCTAAATTAGTAGTATAACGACCGGGATAAATAATACCTAAAGTGCATGATTTTGTGACTAAATTTTTCCCATCCAATTTATGTTAGTGAGCAGAAAGCTCGGTAACATAAAGTAGATAGAGATGTTGTACCTAAAGCCCATGTAGGGTGTAGTAGAAAATGTGTCGAAGGACTATATAAAAGCATGGAATGATAAAAAAAATATGGAGGAGCATGGAAACTATAAAAAAAATAATGTCCATTAGAAAAAGTGATGAGAGTTAGACCTATGGTGAAACATATGTGTAGATATTACAGTGTGTAGAGTACCTACATGGTTAGCTAAAGGCAATTGTCATCGTAGTTTGTCGTCATCGTCATTGTTGTGTCCCCTAATTTGACTGCTTGTTTCTTATACGGTTGGACCTACAAGGAGAAATTGATCAAGTAGTCAAATATGTATGTATGTAAATTTCAAATATGTTATGTAAAATAAACAAGTGTATAGAAATATGTAAAATACACAAATCTAAAATATGCTAAAAGGAAAGTGTAAGTAGAACATGTGCACCTGATCCATGTCGAGAAAAGGATGTAGAAGAATAGCTTGTACCATTTCAAGTTTTTTGGGAGATCCCACGCCACCCTAGCTGAAGAAGCGTAGCGAGGAAATGCTATGTGTCCTCCACTCCAACCTTTAACCTCTTCTACTGAAATACGTGTGAAGATATCTTTGTACTGTCCCAATTTTTTAGGAAATCCGACGCCAATTGGCCAAAGTAGTGTAGAGAGGCACACCCATTATAACCCCCAATCTTGTAACTACTTCCTAGAAATGCTAAGGACACCATGTTTTGTAAAATCTGCTATGTATGGAGTTCATAAATTGGTCTGAACTCACTCGTTGCATGTAAACCCAAAATGCCAAGGGTGGAAAATGCATTGTACTGAACCAGTGTAAATACGATGTTTTAGTATGTAGAAACCCTCAAATGATGCCCCCCTCTTTAGGGGAGCATACGATATTGCTGAAAGATGAATGTGGCCCCAAAAGAGGGACCCTACTACACTTTAAACTATGTAACGGGTGCCCTGCAGTGGGAAAGGTAATGCACTTGGTAGAATCCAAGGCGCACACAAAAGAGGATGGTTAGCTAAAACATGGTGTTAGTCTGAAAACACATGCATGTAATAGGACAAGTGTAAAATACGCAGAAAATGTAATAACTACCAAACAAAGTAGTGTAAATATGGGAGAAGAAAAATTAGGCTCCACAAAGTGGTTTTCAAACATGGGACATCACTCATGATGTTACAAGACACGTAAGGCAGTCATGGCCATAAACAACAAACATAGGGAAAAGCTCGCATACAATGAAAAACAATGGCAGACAAATATAAATAGAAAAAATAAGTAGTCATAGAAACATGTGATCCTGCAAAACAAGTGCTACATAAGGGTACAAAATGTTAAAATGTTAGAGAAATAACCAATATGTCAAAGCGTGTATGAATCAAGTAAATGTAATATTCTAAGTAAAAAATGAAACAATAGCACCTGGATAAGAAGAATATGGATGCCCCCCCCCGACTAGTATAGTAATGGTAGAAGCCAAGCATCCATGCCATGTGTGAAATTCCTATATTTGTGATCACACTAAACAAAGGCATGAACATGCATGTTTGTATGTTATAGATAATGACATGTAACAAATCAGTCTAACATCTATAGTAAGTGAACATGTAAAATACTAACAAGAAAAGTGAGTTCTGCCAAGATAATGCAGTATGCTATGGATGAATAGAATGGAATGATCAAGGAAACATGCCTCCCAAGTGTATGAAAGTGTATACAATGAGGTTCATTGTGTTTTCCTCCTTAGCAGTTCAGGATGAATCGTAAAAGAGAGTGTGTCATCAGGAAATGGTTGAGTAGTGTAGGTTGTGTCAAGTGCGTTGTGATGAATGTGTATGTAAGGGGTGATGAGATGCAAAATTTGGGAAAGGTGTGCATGAAACCTATAGCCAAAGGTGTATATCACGACTTGAAGAATATGGTGAGTGATGATTTATCCCTAAGCATATATCACTATAGGATGAAAGTATGGGTGATGATTTATCACTAAGCATTATATCACCATTAGATGAAAGGATGAGTGATGATTTAACCCTAAGCATATATCACTATAAAATAAAAGGATGAGCGATGATTTAACACTACAATCATATATCACTATGATATGAAATGACCCGTGGTGATTTAGCCCTAAATGTTTAGCACTATAAAATGAATGGATGGAGATGGGTGATTATTTTATCCTAAAGCGTGTGTCACTACTAGAGGAAATGATGAATATGTGGTAATGATATTAGCCTAAAGCGTATGTCACTATATGATGAATGGATGAGTGGTGATGGAACCTAAGGTGTATACCACTACAAGATGATATGGAGGAAGCGGTGATCTAGCATAAAGTGTATACCCACTACTAGAGGAAATAATGGAAGGTGGGTGATGATTTATCCTAAAGCATATGTCACTATCTTAGGAATGTCTCATGATGAAATTTCGCATGGTGATTGTACGGCCCATTTGATATATAAACCCATCGGTAGTCGAGTATGGACCATGGAACTAAAGTACGTCATAGTGTGGTAAGTGTAGCGTGTAGAAAACAATGTAGTATAGACAACCAAGTGATGAATAGGGTGTGTAAATGCATGATATGTAGAATGCGGATATGAGTATATGAATAAACCATTTATTATATAATAAGACAATGTAATGGATGTGATGATGTAGACTGTAGTGGTGAAATGTAAAGCTAGACTCGCATATAATGTAACCTAGAATAGTATGTAGAATATATGTGATGTGTAAATGTGTGGTAGATGATGTGACTAAATGCATAGATACCCTAGGGGATGTAATGCTTAGAATTCCTTATCAGAGTGTAGTATAATGTATAAGAGATAATATATAATGTGCAAGGTATGTGTAGTGAAATGAAAATGTTTGATGCCTAGAGTGTGGTGTGTGGGGTTCATTTTAATGGTAATCCCTCAACATTCAAGTGTGAACCAAAGCACAAGAGTGTGTCATCAAGTAACGAAGTTGTTATGACTTGTGATATGATATGCCTACAGAAGAGGAAAATAAATGAGAAAATGCAAAGGGTGTGATGTAATACTATGTAGCTATGCAGAAACATGGGTAGAAGTGTGTAATGTGAAATGCTCCCCCCTGTGGTAGTGAACCAAAGCATAAGAGTGTGAAATCGAGTAACGACGTTGTTATGACTTGTGATATGATATGCCTACAGGAGAGGATAATAAATGATAACTACGAATGGTGTGATGTAAGATTATGTAACTATGCAGAAACATGGGGGAAGTGTGTAATATTATATGCCCCCCTGCTCGCGTGGTAGTGTACTAAGGGGCTATGTAAAATCATCAATAAGATTTTCATCCTTGGGATCGAAATTGAATAGATATGCATTAGTTACTTGGTAGGATATAGTGTTAGGTTGATCATGTAATGAGCCATTGAGATGTAGGTGATACATGCCCATAGCATATTCCTCATCAGTGAATGGAGGGAGGGGGTAACCATGTGCATATAAATGAGTGATATTTTGTGTATAACCTAGAAAAGAGCTATTACAAATGATATTACATCCAAAAGGAATAGGAAAGGATATATTTATATGATCCAGATTTAAGGTGCCCACAATATAGTCCAGCCAAAAGTGTCCTAATGTGAGTGATGCAGTAGCAAGAGTACGTGTAAGAAAAACATCAAGATGAAAGACACGAAGTCCATAAGCGGTTGTGACATGGACCAACCCATGGTATAAATGAGGGTGGTATGATGATGGAAAAATATTGGCAATGGAAAAACCTAAGTGTGTTAAGCCCTCATGCCTACATATGGTTTTAGTTAATTATACCTAAGTTTAACATGATTAACTAAAATTTAATTAAACCTAGGGTAAATTCTAATCTACTTAATCTAATATAGGATGACTAAAATTTTGTAAAATACCCTAAAATAGTATGGAATAATATTAAATAATCATATCAAATGAAACTAAACCCTAATGTGCAAGATAATAGTGAGGAAAAGACTCGCCTGATTGCCGAAGATTTCCACAATGTGTCATGGGTCTAAGTGTGGATTCCAAAGATAATAACGACTGTATAGAATTCTTGTAAAGGCTAGATATGGAGGATTTGAATGGACTGGAGCACCCAGAAAGGAACTGGGGCATCTCAGGGTGCCCTTGTCTTTTTAAAATCTTGGACTCTGATTTTCGTAGGGTTGCAGGGTACTCTGAAATATTCCATTTTTGTCACACTGGATCTGCTAAGCTATGCTAAATGTATTAAATAATGTAGGATGAAGGAATGGCCTAAAAAAGAGAAATAAGTATCAAAACCCTAAAAATAAAATATGCAAAAGTAATGGGTAAGATGGACCTCAAATGCCACAACAATGAACTTACTAAACTAAGCGTTGCAATACATTTCGGACCCAAGTGTAGTTCTAATGTGTGTGTGTGTGTACATTTCGTGCCCTATTTTCTCTTGTGCTAGTCGCACTTTGTGAAGTAGAAAATAATAATAACTATAGAAAATGTAATAGCATGTGTACATGGAATAGAATAGAATCCCTTCCAGTATGTTGTGTGTGTTGATGTTAATCTCCTAGCCTTGATGCATGACACTATGTGGATACAAGTGATGTAATGGATGGAACTCTAGATGGAGTGATAGTATTATGTGACGCTAAGACCCTCATTATTGTCTCATAACTTTATATTTATAGGGTTCTCTTGTTCTAATTTCGTAATTAATCCCGACATGGCCAGATAGGAAAAGATAAAAATGAAAAATGACTAGAAAGATCCCAAAAAGAGGTGGGAAAGTAAAACAAGGATCAATGCACCCCAGGTGGGACTAGGGCACCTCGAGATGCCCCACTACAAGCCTCAGTGCCTCAGTTTAGGCTAAAATGATGAGAAAGTACCAAAACATTTGGGCATGTATATGGAAATGTGTAGAAATGATGAAATAAAAAGTAAAATAAGATGGCCAAAAGATGGAATTAATTAGTACTTTCCTCACTTAAGAACCTTATAAATAGTAGTATGAGACCGAGCTAAATAATGTCTATAGTACAAGATTTTGTAACTACATTTTTCCCCCACTTTATGTTGGTGAGCAGAAAGCTCAATAACATAAAGTAGATAGAGATGTGTACCTTATGTCCATGTAGAGTGTAGTAGAAAATGTGCCAAATGACTAGAAAAATGCGTGGAATGATAAAAAAAGTATGGAGCGTGGAAACTATAGATAAAAAATACGCATAGAAAAAGTTATGAGAGTGAACCTAGGGTGAAATGCATGTGTAGTTGTTGCGGTGTGTAGTGTACCTGCATGGTTAGTAAAGGCAAGTGCCATTGTAGTGTGTCGTTGTTATGTTGTCATTTGTTGTTGCCACCAATTTGACTGCTTATTTCTCATACGACTGGACCTGTAAGGAGAAAATGATCAAGTTGTCAATATATATGTATGTAAATGTCAAATACACTAGTTAAAAATATGCAAGTGTGTAGAAATGTGTAAAACAAGAAAATTTAAAATATCATAAAAGGAAATTGTAAATGGAACATGTGCACCTGATCCATGTCGACAAAAGGGTGTAGAAGGATATCATGTACTTCTATGAGTTTTTTGGCGATCTCACGCTAACCTAGCTGAAGAAGTGTAGGGAGGAAATGCTCTCTGTCCTCTAACCTTGACCGCTTCTACTGAAATGTGTGTGAAGATATATCTATACTATCCTAGTTGTTTGGGTGATCAGACGCCAACTAGCTAAAGTAGTGTAGAGAGAAACACCCACTGTAACCACCAAGCCTATAAATGATTCCTAGATATGTTAAGGACACCATGTCTTGTAAAATACATTGTGTATGTATTTCGTATACTGGTCTGAAATGACTTGTTGTATGTAATCCCATAATGCCAAGGGTGGAAAGTGTAATGTATTGAACCGGTGTAAATATGTTGTGTTAGTATATAAAAACCCTCAAATGATGCCCCCCTCTTTAGGGGTGCATGCGATATCACTAAAAGGAGAATTTCACCCCAAAAGAGAACCTACTGCACTTTGAACTATGTAACTCTACCCTGCAGGGGGAAAGGGAAACACTTGGTAGAAACCAAGGCATGCACAAAAGGGGATGGCTAGCCAAAACATAGTGTTAGTCCGAAAAAACATGCATGTAATAGGACAAGTGTAAAATACGCATACAATGTAATAACTACCAAATAAAGTAGTATTAACACGTAGAAAAAAAGTAGGCTGCACAAAGTGGGTTGCAAACATGGGACATCACTCATGATGTCACGAGACACATAAGGCCATCATGGATGAAAAAAATAAAAAATGTGTGCACACAAACATAGGGAAAATTTCGCATACAATGACAAACAATGGAATACAAGCATAGACAAATAAACAAGTAGTCATGGAAACATGTAATCCAGTAAAACAAGTGCTACACATAGACTACCCATTAGTATAAAGAGTATGCCACAACTAGAGGAAATGATGGATATGGGTAGCGATTTAGCCTAAAGTGTATGTCACTATATGATGAATGCATGAGTGGTGATATAACCTAAGATGTATACCATTACAATATGATATGGTGGAAGTGGTGATCTAGCCTAAAGCGTATACCACTACTAGAGGAAATGATGAATGTGGGTGACGATTTATCCTAAAGCATATGTCACTATCCTAGGAATGTCGCATGGTGAGTGTAAGTTAATTTGATTGGAAAACCCTCAATAGTCAAGTATGGACCAAGAACTAAAGTGTGTCATAGTGCAGTGAGTGCAGCGCATAGAAAAAAACGTAGTATAGATGACCAAGTGATGAATATGGTATGGTATGTTCAATGGGATGCTAAAGGTGTATGATGTAATGTGTAAAATGTGACAATGATTGTAGATAAATTAGTAATGTAGAATGTAGGAATGAAAAATAAAACTATATTCTAACAGAGTATGTAGAATATGTGTGATGTGTAAATGCGCAATGAATGATGTGACTAAGTGCATGGATACCCTAAATGGATGTAATGTGTAGAACTAGTATAATGTAGAATGTAGGATAAGTATATAATGGATAATGTTTTATGTGAAATTTGATGAAAGGAAAATATATAGTGCCTATAGTGCAGTGTGTGAGTTTCAGTGAAATGGTAATCCCTCAATAGTTAAGTGTGAAACGAAGAACAAGAGTGCGTCATTGGTTAACGATGGTGCCATAATGTTGGATAAGAATGCATAAAAAGAAGAGTGATAGATGATGGTACATAGATGTTGGAGCGGGGGGTGAAATTCCATGCCCCCTAAGTGTGTATGAATGAAATAACCAGTGAGGGTGAAGGACGCAGGTCCCCCAGCTAATACCTGTGATGATGAAGGCATAGGACCATTCTCGAGTAATGATGGCATAGTAGACAAATGTTGCTTAGTGGAATGGAGTTGATATGTATGCGATGTATGGATATAAGATGAATATAATTTTGTAGTAAAATGCATTAGCGATGGAGATCAAGGAAACATCATGTGCGAAGGTGATGATGATCTATGTGGAATAAAACAAGGAGGTGATCAACATCAAGATGTAATGATTATCCTAAGAATAGGCATATGTCGATGTTTAGGACTAACGGAATGAGTTGGTCACATTTATGGCATGCGAGTAGGTGAACTAGGAGTAGACTGTGCTTGTAATAATATATCATGAGACATGGTAGAGGAGGTGGATGATATAATTGTACGAGGAGATGATGATAACAGAGGAGAAGGAGGAACACCTTTAATATAGATAACCTAGTTGTTGTAAATAAACTTAAGGTGCAAATGTTTCATAGAAATGATCAATTGAGAACATCGAATCCAGTTAAGACCTAGAAACATGTCACATCCATCGATTGTGTTTTGAACAAGGAAAGTCATAAGCATAGTTAGAGGCCCAACTGTGACATGTAGCTTAACAACACCACATAAGGTTTTTTGAAGGGATATTCAATGTGAGATGAAGGATATCGGACATCCTTAAGGAGGGAAATGGAACATGCAATGATGGGCCATGATGGTTAAACCTTAGTGTTTTTGATAAAGGTTGAGCCAATAGGTTCGTGAATATGCAAGTGATTAGATGTGAACTTATCGTGGTAATTGATGTTGGAAAAGGATATGATGGGTGGCACAACTTCAATGTTAGCAACTAAGAAGTAAAGGGATACTGATGGATAAGGTATGGCATAATTAGTAGTGGAATCAATCAATTTTGTATCATGATTAACTGGATAGTTTTTGGAATGGAAGAAGTTGTGAATCTGACTATACTGGGGCGCCCTAGGGCTCTATCATTTATGATTTGGGTGTTGTAGTCTATAGAAAATCTCAAGATTTGAATATGGTTGTGTCACAAGATATTTCCAATATCTTTGTCTTTATCACACATTTATCGCCATACCTTTGCTTATGTTGTTGTAAATGTGATTTGAATATCCACATACAAAACCCTATTCAAAGCATCAAATTCTAAAAAAAAAAATCATATGAATAGGTCAAACTAACCTTAGTTACCACAATGGTGGATTTATAACTAAGAGTTGCACTACATTATAGACTCCATGTAGTTATGTGTGCATGTGTGTGCAATGTTTTACCTAGGGTTACCTAGAGCTAATGACATAGAAGTAGGGGGAAATAAACAGATGTAAGAATGCAAATAGTGGATGGAATAGAAAGAATACAACCCTTTCCCCATATGCTTGAGTGATGCAGATGTAGAAGATGCCAAAATGTAGTCCCTTGCCTTAGTAGATAGATTCCCTTGATATTAATATGTCTGCGCCTAATATAGTGAGTATGTTATGTGTATGTGGGGATCTCTTGATCAAATTTCAACACTAATGACCCGAAACATTGACTACTACCTAGAGAAATGCATGTGATAAGAACAAAGATTGACCTCAAAAAATAATTAGAACCAAAATTTACGGAAATAAGGGAACCTAAAATCATATATTGTACTACCGCGGTGTGCCCAATGCTACCCTAAGCACCCTAGCATGGGACTAGAGATGACAATCAAGCAAATAAAGACACTTGAGACTCCCTAAAAGACACCCAAAAATGTATAGACAATTGTCAAATGTAGAATAAAAATAAAAATGATGAAGGAATAACTAATGAAATGACTAGAGGATGGGTCATTAGTGAATAATTTTATCACGCGAGATCCTTATATAAAATAGCATACTTAGCAGTATAAATGTAATAGCAAGTGCGTGATTTTGGGATTACACACGGATACTATACATGCATTGGGGACATCACATACAAATGTAACCAAGAAAAAAGAGGACACGGGTGCCCAGGATGGACATGACCACATGACGCCAATGTCCAGCCTTGTGTACCAATGTTCGGAGAAAATTGACAAAAAATGTGCGAAGACTGAAAGCCATGGATCCCTGTGACCTGACTAGAAATGGGTGTAGAAGAGATAAATGTGAGAGATAAAACATCTAAATAAATAGAGAAATCAAATGGACTAGGTAGTAGAGTATTAGTGAATACTCTTCTTATGAAATATTCATATATAAAACAACATACTTGGTGGTATAGTAAAATAGTAGTAAGTGTATGATTCAATAAAATTTGAATATTTAATTAAAATATGAATTGTACTATTGTTACGATGTTACAAAAATGCAATAGAAATGTTAGGAAATTTTATTTCATATGATTACAAAAGGAAACGAGAGAGATATGGTGCTTACCTCAATTTTTATTATCTTGAAATATATCCGAAGAGGAAGAACTGGTAAAATAAGAACTCATTACAATATATACCCATACAATACATGGTAGGGGTGATTAACAAAAATAATAAGTTCCTATGACTAAATAGTATAGGGTACTAATGCTAATCTAATTATGAGGAATAAAGTGTTGTAGTAAATATACTAAATACAGTATAGAATAAACGCAAGTAAATTATTCTAAGTGAAACGAAACCCTAATATGCAAGAGAAAGGAAATAAATGGCTTAGCTAATTGGAAGTGACTATCACAGGTTGTCACAGATCTGAAGATGAAATCAGGAAGTGCATAAAAACACTCAGGGACCCTGTGAAGGACATATCTAGAGGATATGAGATGACTAGGGCCCCTAGGAGTGTATTGGGGCACCTCGGGGTGCCTTGGTCTGTAATCTAGGTGATCTCATCATTGTAAATGCTCAAAACCTGACTCTCATATGGATGCAAGGTGTCTTCAAATTTTTCATGTATGTCACATTGGATCTATCGGATGAGCTGTATAATGACCTACAATGCAAAAGGAAGTATCAAACCCTAGAAAAATTAAATATACAAATGAATGGGTCGGAATGACCTAAACTACTAAACTAGTGGACTTATCACTTAGCGTTGCAATACATTTTGGACCCAGATATAGTTCTAGTGTTTGTGTGTGTATTTCATGCCCTAGGTTCTCTCATGTTATTCACACTTTGTAAAGTAGCAACCAATAGTAACTATAGAAAATGTAAATAGTATGTGTGCATGGAATAGAATAGAATCCCTACCCCTATATAGTGTGTGTGATGCAAATATTCTAGCCTTACTGCATAGCACTATGTCGATGTAAGTGATACAATGGATGTAACTCTAGATAGAATGATAGTAGTGTGTAATGATATGACCTAGAACCCTCATTATGGTCTTATAACTTTATATTTAAAGGGATCTCAAGCTTAATTTTGTAGTTAATCCTGACAAGGTCAACTAGGAAAAAGATAAAGATGACCAAAAGCTAGAAATGACCCAAAAAGGAGTGAAAGGGGATTTGCATAGATAAGGGTGCTCAGGGTGGGACCTTGGTACCTCGGGGCACCCCAGTATAGGCTGGGGTGCCCTGATTTTGGGCTATAATGTCGAGGAAGTTGTAAAATGGGCTGATAGGTGCTAGAAAATACGTGGGAAAGAAAAAATAAAATATAAGAAAAGGATTTCCAAAAGGAGGGATTAATTAGTACTTTGTACACTTGAAAACCTTCTAAATAGTAGTATAAGACCCAACTAAATATTGTCTAAAGTGCATGATTTTGTGTCTACATTTTCCCCCCACTTTATGTTTGTGAGCGGAATGCTTTGTAACATAAAGTAGATAGAGATGTGTACCTGATATCCATGTAGAGTGTATAAGAATATGTGTCGATGGACTAGACTAAAGCATGGAATGAAAAAAATAAAAATGTGGAGCATGGATTCTAAAGATGAAAAATGTGCATAAAAAGTGATGAGAGTGAACCTAGGGCAGAACACGTGTATAGATGATGTTCTGCGTAGCGTACCTGCATGGTTAGTAAAGGAAAGTTCCTGTAGTGATTTGTTGTCATTGTCTTTGTCTTTGTCATTATTTTTGTTTTTGTTGCCCCCAATTTGACAGCTTGTTTCTCATACGATAGACTTGTAACGAGAAAATGATCAATTAGTCAAATATCTATGTATGTAAAAATTTTGTGCAGAATACACAAATGTAACATACGTAAATTTAAAAAATTCAAGAAAACTTCTAAATGGAACATGTGCACCTGATCCATGTTGAGAAAAAAGGTATAGAAGGATATCTTATACTATCGTGAGTTTTTTGGGTGAACTCAGGCCACCCTGGCTAAAGAAGTATAGGGAGGAAATAATTTTAGTCCTCCAGCTTTAACCGCTTCTTATGAAATGTGTGAAGATATCTCTATATTGTCCTGGTTCTTTAGGTGATTCGATGCCACTGGATGGATAAGTGTAGAGAGGCACACCCACTGTAACCCCTAATCTTGTAACTACTCTACAGAATTTCTAAAGGACACCATGTCCTATTATGGCCATTGTGTATAGATTTCATACATTAGTATGAAATCATTCGTTGTGTTTGAACCATTGTAAATATGTTGTGTTAGTAGAAAACCCTCAATAATGTCCACCCTCTTTGGGTGTGCATGTGACATCGTAAAAAGAAGAATGCAGCCCCAAAAGTGGACCCAACTGCACTTTGACCTGTAGAACTCTTTCCTAGAGTGGAAAGGGAAACACTTGGTAGATACCAAGGTGTGCACAAAAGGGGGTGGCTAGAAAAAACAAGTTTTAGTCTGAAACACATGCATGTAATAAGTGGAAAATACGTAAACAATATAGAAACTACCAAACAAAGAAGTGTAAACACGCAAGAAAAAAAAATTAGACTGCAAAAAGTGGGTTTTAAACATGGGACATGAATCACGATGTTTCAAGACACACAAGGCCATCATGGCCACAAATAGAAGAAAATTGTGCACACAAGCGAAGGGAAAATCCTACATACAATTGAAAACAAAGTAGACGAGTAGATACAAACAAGTAGTCATGGAAACATGTAATCCTAAAAAATAAGTGATGCAAATAGAGCACCCATTATCATTATAGAGTAATAAACAATATGTAAAAGTAGGTATGAACAAGTAGTGTAATATGCTAAGTAAAAAATGAAGCAATAGCACCTGGGTAGGATGAATATGGATTCCCCCAGCGACAGGTATAGGAAGGGTAGAAGGCAAGCATCTAAGCCATGTGTAGAGTTCTGTATCTGGGATCACACTAGATAAAGGCATGAACGTGCATGTGTGTATGATAATAACATATAAGAGAGAAATCTAATATGTGTTATAAAGTAAGCATGAAAAACACTATCAAGAAAGATTAAATGCCACCAATAAAATGTAGTATATTTTAGACTAATGGAATCGAATGCAAGATGGAAGGATATGAGCATTGTTCCCTGGGAGTGGGTAGAAGTGTATGGAGTGAGGTTCATTTTCATTTCCCCCTTAGCATTCATGAATTAACTATAAACGAGAGTGCATCATCAGGAAATTGTCAAGTAGTGTAGGTTGTATCTAACGCATTGTGATGAGTGTGTATGTGTAGTGGTGATGAAATGTGACATGTGGAGAGATGTGCATTAATCCTATAGCCAAATCATATATCACGACTTGTTGAACGAAACAGTGATGATTTATCCCTAAGTGTATATCACTATGTAATGAGTGTGGGGGGATGATACATATGGAAATATGTGCATGGACCCTATAGCCTAAGGGTATACCATGACTTTGTTGAATGTATGAGTGATGATTTATCCCTAAGAGTATATCATTATAAGATGAAAGGATGAAGATGGGTGATGATTTAGCTTAAATCATATGTCACTATAAGATGAATAAGAAGGGAGTGGTGATGTACCCTAAGGTGTATGATGTTACAAGATGATAATGGGGGTGGTGATTTACCCTAAAGTGTATACCACTACAAGATGATAAGATAGGTAACAATTTTAACCTAAGGTGTATGTCACTAATGCTAGAAATGTCGCATGACAAAGATGTAGTATGGTGAATTGTAAGGTCCATTTGATTGGTAAACCCTAGGTAGTCGAGTATGAACCGAGGAACTAAAGTGCGTCATAGGGTGCTCAGTGCAACACATAGAAGACAATGTAGTATACATGACCAAGGGATGAATATGTGATGTAAAATTCATGGTTTGGACAATGAATTGTAGGATGTGTAGCATGTGTAATGTAGTAATGACACTAATAGGTGTGGAAATAAATGGAATATGTAAAGATGATAGATGGAACTAGACCCATATATAATGGAATCTAGTGTAGTATATAGAATGTATATGATGGAAAGATGCACTATGTGGATCAGACAATTTAGGAAATGTATGTTGTGTAGATGGAATGTGTAGTGATGATAGGTAAAGCTAGACCCATATATAATGTAACCTAGCATAAATATAGAATGGAAGGAAGAGATGCAAAACTAGACACAGATGATATGTCGACTAGTGTAACGTGTTTGAGATGGATGGTGTATAAATCACTAATTGGTGAGATATGTAGGATAATGTAGGATTTATGCTATGTATAGAAATTATGATAGAGTGTACATATGTATAACCTAACGTGTAATGTGTGACACTCATTGTAAGGGTAATCCCTCAAAAATCTAGTGTGAACCGAATCAAAAGAGTGCGTCATCAAGTAGTGATAGTATTAATATGTGGGAGGAGTGTGTGTATGCTATGATAATAATGTATGAGAATGAAAAAGTAAAATATGCGTGGATGCTAAGATTGGGGGGACCACGAGATGTTATGCCCCCCAAGTATAGGATAATGTGTGTACTATGTAATAAATGATGTATGTGGGTTATGAGACAAGATGTATTTCATTTAATTGATGATTTGTAAGGAGTATTATAGATGTGTGTATGTATAGGTGGTTTTGTAATGGATAAATACAAGATGAAACAAGGTTATTTTCGGTAAAATACCCCTCAACAGTCATATAAGAACCCCAAGAATATGAGTGTGTCATTAGGAGGGTAGAGTAACAAAATTCACCTACCAAAGGCCAATTTTACCTGTGGTGGAACCTTGTTGGACAAAGCTTGTAGTAGAACTAGGTAGTGGTGAAAATGAAAAGCTATCAGAACCACTATGGGGAGGATTAGTTGCTTTAGTAAAATTAACTAATTCGAGTGTAGATTTGGGAAGAGGCCAGGTTGCACTAAGTTTCAAGGGATATTTCTTAGGTTTATTTGATAATGCAGTAGACGAACTAGCAAGAGTGGTTTATGAACTAATTTGGATAGGTGGTGGAAATTCTTGAGTTGGGGAAACCATGGGTGATGGATTAGGCGGGACTTGACTACCTGAAGAATGTGTATGAGAAGAGATATAGTGATGCGTAGTAAGTGGAGGAGAAACAATATTAGAAATAGGAGAAGAGTTAGTTGAACTAGGAGAAGGATCATTATGCATAGAGGAGGGGATTTCCATATTAGTGATGTAACAAATAATAGAAACATCGAGAAATTCCTTAGAAATATCAGGAGTAATTTCACTAGTAACCACAAGAGCTTGTTGAGATGTATATAGAATAATCGAAGGAGAAAGAGACTTAGGATCCCATGTGGGTGTGACATTTGGAAGGGGATGTTGTGTATAGAATGGAATAAGATCATGACAAGTAAGACTTTTGATTAGGTGATGCAGGGTGTTGCAAGCATTTGCATTATGTCCATTGATTCGATGATAGTTTCAATATGGATGACCTGGGTATTTAGCTAATCGATAAGATGAATAACAATGTGTAGGTGGCAGAGTGATAAACTTATGACTGAGGAGTTGATTAAGGATTGCATGTGGTGTGGTATTATGCTCAATTATGAGAGGCTTTGTAAATGGCATGTCTTGAGGTTCATTTAGATTACATGTAGTGGACATAGATTTCATATAAGATGTATAAGGAGCACAAACATGTGATTGTGAAGCATCCTTAAGATGTGTAATTTCAAATCTAATGGATGTGATGGTGGATACCATAGATTAAAGAGAGGATTTATGTGATTGAGAATCATATTTAAGTTGTTGGATCTCATATCTAAGATATGCGATCGATGATTCCATAGATTGCATAGAGGATTTATATAATTGAGACACATCTTTAGACTGGTGACCTTCAAATATAAAAGATATGATTGCGGATTCCATGATAGAAAATTTTACATGTATGGCATGAATTGAATCTAAGATGGGTTATTTATATGGAGGGTCATCAAGGTCAAGTTTGAAAAATAAACAATGAAGCATAACACTTAATTCGTGTGGTGGCGTATTATCATCAAAATACTTGGTGTCTAGGGATTGTTGGAAAATATCCTAACAAGTGAGATATCTCTTAACTAAATAGCATAAAGAAGCTTGACCCATGATATAAGAATAATAAGGATCCTAAGTGTGAAAGACGTCAGGTTCACCAAAATGATTAACAAAAATAATAAGTTCCTATGACTAAAGAGTATAGGGTATTAATGTTAATCTCATTAGGAGGACTAAAACATTGTACTAAATAGAGGAAAAATAGTTTAGAATGAATGCAAGTAAATTATTATAAGTGAAATGAAACCCTAATATGTAAGAGAAAGGAAAGAAATGTCTTAGTTGATTGGAAGTGACTATTATAGGTTGTTGCAGATATGAGGATGAAAGCAAGAAGTGCAGAAAAACCCTCTGGGACCCTGCGAATGACAAATTTGGAGGAACTGAGATGACTGGGGTGCCTGGGAGTGTACTGGGGAGCCACAAGGTGCCTTGGTCTACAATCTGGGTGCTCTGATCATTGTAAATTCTCAAAACCTAAATCTTATATGGTCACAAGGTGTGTTCGAATGTTTCCTTTCTATTGTGTTGGATCTATCGAATGAGCTATATAATGACCTGCAATGCAAAAGGAAGTATCAAAACCTAGAAAAATAAAAGATGCCAATGAATGGGTCAGACTGACCTCAGCTGCCAAACTAGTGTACTTATCACTGAGTGTTGCACTACATTTCAGACCAAGATGTAGTTTTGGTGTGTGTGTGTGTGCATGTCATGTCGTAGGTGCTTTTGTGTCAATCACCCTTTATGAAGTAGAGAGAAATAGTAACTATAGAAAATGTAAATATCATGTGTGCATGGAATAAAATAGAATCCCTCCCCCTGTGCAGTGTGTGTGATGCAGATCTCTTAGCCTTGATGCCTTACACTATGTGGATGCAACTCTATATGAAGGGATAGTAGTGTGTAATGATATGACCTAGGACCCTCATTATGGTCTTATAACTTTATATTTATAGGGATCTCAAGTTTAATTTCATAATTAATCTCGACAAGGTCGACTAGGAAAAATATAAAGATGACTAAGAACTAGAAATGACCCAAAAAGGAGCGAACGGGAATTTTCATAGCTTGTGTCGCCCAGGGTGGGACCAGGACACCTCGAGGTGCCCCAGTATAGGCTATAGCAGCTTTATTTCTAGATAGAATGTCAGGGAAGTTGTAAAATGGGCTGATAGGTGCTATAAAATACACGGGAAAGAAGAAATAAAATATAAGAAAAAGATTTCCAAAAGGTGGGATTAATTAGTACTTTGTACACTTAAGAACCTTCTAAATAGTAGTATAAGATCAGGCTAAATATTGTCTAAAATGAATGATTTTGTGTCTACAAGGGGAAATGAGATGTTGGTGCATTTTCGAGATTACAGGGTTTTTCAATAAGTATTTGGTGTAACTTTATCTGCAATGATGGGGCCTTAACATCAGAAGTTATTTTGTGAGGGGAAAATAAACTATTCTCTCAACACTCTTCCTTTGGCATTTGGGTACTTAAATCCATTAATAAACACATACTAGTTTGGGAACTAATCACTCTCGATTTGATTACAAACTCCGAGGCTCTAAATATCCTAAGTATCCATATAACATCTCTCCTTTGGCTACATATCTACAATATCATACCATGTTCTCCTCCAATTCTTTGTGGACCAAAACAATTATCCACATTACATCGTCCAATTTTCTCCTTTGGTACCCTTATGGTTACCTCATCTTTAGCTTTGAATAGGTACATTCTTCTTATCTCCTTTATACTAGAAAATTTCATTCACTCTAAAAAGGGAGGAAAATTTAAACACTAAAATATGCACTTATTACTATTACATTACACTTTTAGCATGTTATTATATATATGACGTTTTTTAACAAGAAGATTAGACATTAGTGAAACAGGTCATTGTTCCTTCTCATATTTGTTTGGAATTATTCTTATATTTTTGTCATATCACATGTATCCTTGTCATCATGTCTTGATTTTTTTGTTTTCTAATATTTCAAGACCAAATCTTATGGAATGGATCTTAACACCCATACGTTAAGGGCCATTCCATATGCTTTGGTTCTATTTTGTTTTTCTATGGTAATTTTACATTGGTATTCTTCATCAATCCTTTCTTATTTGAATTTGGTATTTGGGGTTTTTGTTTCATGCTACTAGTGTATAAATTTTAGAAAAGAAGTTGTCAAAAAAAAATCACACACATATTACTATTTTACTATACCACTAAGTATTTTTTTATATGCATGGATCTTGAGTAAGGAAATGATTCACTGGTGACACACTACCTAGTCCATCCACTTGTTTGAATTGATTTATATTGTCTTTCTCTCTCACATTTTTCATTACTACAACCAGTTCTGGTCAGGTCACAAGGATCCCTGTCTATTAGTATTTTCACATTTGTCATCATTTATCTCTAGACACTAACACCCAATCTAGATAGTAGCACCTATGTACTCATGTCATCTTTTTCTTGTTCACATTTTTGACATTTGTCATTGGCCTTTTCATTTTTCTTATTCTTATCCCAAGTACCTAGTTGGCATGACACGTCACTAGTGTCACAATTCAAACAACATATCCCTATATATACACTACATGCATACTATTATATGGGTGGGGAATTCTAAAGGGTAAGCATATATACATACTATGAAAGGGACTGCATTTTTGGGTTGATTACTCTACATACACTGCATAGGAAGTAAAATTTTTGAATTCAATCTCACACATTTGCATTTTATCTAGTTTTAACCTGTTATCTTGGCGTCATTAGTGCAAGGGCAACCTAGGAGCACTATTGCACACACAAACACATAAAACAACATGCATTCTGGAATGTAGTGCATCACTCAGTCATAAGTTCATCCTTCAGATGACTACCAGGGTAAGTCTAACTTCACATATTGCATTTTTTAATCAAGTTTCATGTGTTTGTGAGATTGTGCAGGATAGCTAGGGTTTATGTTGCAGACTACAGATAACTCAACAATCCAAGTGTGACATACAGGTGAATAACAGTGAACAAGTGTGAAACCCTATTGACACTAGAAAAAATAGATTCTAAGAATTTGTGCAGTCAACGGAGTCTATGAGTGGTCTCTGGAACTTTGGAACCCTCTCCCTATCTGAGGTGCATGTATCCTTCTTTTTCTGAAACTTCCAACATTAATATTGAGTAATTTTGACACTCTAGTCATACTATTCATCAGTTTATCCTAATTTAGATGTGTTCCAGGATAAGAAAAATTAGATAAGTGCCTTATCTCTCTCATTTACTTACATGGTTACATCGTTAGAGTGTTTAACAATTGTGTTCTGTTGTATATTTATCATAGTGACTATAAATTAGATTTAATAATTATAATCAATTTTTATTAAACCATTTGGTGAACCCATCCTTACTCAAACTCCTTTCCCTAGGATCCATAAAAACCTCATGGCTAAAAATAGATCCTCCACTCCTAGGAAATCTACACATCATGTTAGTATGAATCCTATCCATGATGATGTTTTTGAGGTTGAACTTAGTTCCCTTTATTGTAATGCTCAATTTGATGATGACATTCAAAGACAACTTTTTAATCATGAAAGTCTCGTTCCTACTAGATTTGATAACTTTAGCATTTCCCTAGTTTCGTCTCCTCAAAAGTTCACTTTATGTATTCCTTTTTCTTCCATATCCACCCATGCTTCTCCAAATTCTTCTACTCCTCTTAGAGCACTTGATAATATGGTCATACAGTATATGCTTTCTCTTATTTGTGATACTATAGATGTACATAATGTAACTTCTAATGTTGAAAATGTATCTATGCATGATGATGTTTCTAATACTAGTCAAGATGAATGTAAAACTATATCTCATGTATATTTTATTTCTGAAAATGTTTCCAATGATTGTAAATATATATCCTAAGATAGTTATCATTATACTTCTCTATATGTTGATGATTCTCTTGGTGAACTACTTGTATGTGAAAATTTTTCAGATAGTGATGTTGATTATATTTCTGATCATGAACATGTTAGTGAGGATGTTACCTCTCTTAAGACTACTGAGTGTGAATTTTCCATTCCACTTTATTCCACTTCTCAGGTTGTTCCCAATGTCATTCATGATGATTATACCGCTCCTACTAGTTCACCTCTTTTTATTTTTTCATATACTACTCCTAGAATTTATGTTGATATTCCATGTTCCTTTTCCTCCTCTTCCACCTCATTCTTATTCTTCTACAGATGTCATTTATACTCCATATGGGTAAGTGCACGAAGTTGGTGGACAATTCCGTGGACATAAAAACCCGAAATAAAGGTACCGCGATCGTGGTTTTAAAACCGCGAGCGCGGTCCTAAAACCGCGATCGCGGTTATTGATTCTAGGTTCGGTAATTACCGAACCTAGTTCCGCGATTTATCGGTTTATAACACGCGAGCGCGGTTATTTTGAACCGCGATCGTTCCAGGTTCGGTAATTACCGAACCTAGAATTCAATAACCGCGATCGCGGTTTTAGGACCGCGTTCTGCGGTTTTAAAAGCACGAAGTTGGTGGACAATTCCGTGGACATAAAAACCCGAAATAAAGGTACCGCGATCGTGGTTTTAAAACCGCGAGCGCGGTCCTAAAACCGCGATCGCGGTTATTGAATTCTAGGTTCGGTAATTACCGAACCTAGTTCCGCGATCGCGGTTTATAACCGCGAGCGCGGTTATAAACCGCGATCGCGGAACTCTGAGACAAAATTTAACAGTCCCGCGACTCGTTATTTTCTTAATTTTCAATTCAAACCGCGACTTTTCCTAAACGTTTTTCACTCGCACTTTCAATACTATCTCAAAATTGCTCATCGGACTTCTGGATAGCGATAGATTCAACCATGCCGCCAAGACGAGGAGGTAAGTCCCCGATTGTAATCATTTTTTTGCATTTTAGGTTGTTTTTTTTGCATTTTAGGTTTTTTTGGCATTTTCATGGGTTTTGTGAATTGTTTGTTTATGTATACAATTTTATTGTTTTATCAGTTGGTCGGCAAGCTCGGGCTCGTGCAAACTGTCAAAACATTCCTCAAAACCCACCGAACATTCCTCAAAACCCTCCGAACATTCCTCAAAACCCTCCTCCAAACATAGATCCGCCCCCTGTGGCTCCTTTCTGTCCCCACTGAGCCAACAGGAACGCAAGATAATATCATTGGAAGAATCCAAGAAAATAAAATTGTCATTGAGAACCTAATTCAAACTATAAGACAAAACCATGCTACAAATCCATCCCGCATGACTTTAGCCAATACATTGCAAACATTGATTGGCGAAGTCGAGTCTGCAACCAACCAAATACATAGATGGAACACCTTTAGAAGTGACTGTAGGCGGTGGTATGCGGATAAACTATCTCATGCGGCCGTCAAAGACAAAAAAATTGGAAAAGACCTAATTTGTGCATTATTTATCGACCCTAGAACCAATGCCCCCCCTGCAGTTACTTGCAAACGGTTCCCAATCCATTGGTGCCATGATGATAGAATCAAAAACAATTTTTGGGACCGATGGTGGATGGTTTTTGATTATCCACCATGCAACAACAATGAGGTTCCTCTTTATTTTTTGAAGAAATTATATTGTGAGTTTGTGCTCAATGAGGTCCCGAATTATTTTGACTTTTCAGACTTTTTTGGTCGAGGAGGTGGCTCTGCACAGAGCAGACCTGGTGCACGCGTAGGTCAGCCTAGGATCCCCCATGCCCCAAAACCCCCATTGCCTTCAGTTATCCCTCCTACAGTGAAGGAGGTTGTGGAGATTGATACATTGCATGCATTGAGGGAGCTCACTGACACTCTCACCCAGCATAGCACCCAGATTGCATCCGGTGATGTTGGTGGAGGTGCCAGTTCTAGTGCACCACACCACTGTGGATCATGTGGTGCCGTATGCACTGCAGGCGAGACATCATTTGCTGGTTCACAAGATTTTTTTTCTATAGATGAGATGCTGGGGAATGTTTTTGGAACTGGAGCCACTGATATTGGTCTTTCACAGGTAAATTTTAAATAAATTTAAATAATATATATATGTACAATAGTTTAATTCACATGTTTGAGATATTAATATATATATGATTGTACTTCATGTACATACATGTAAAAAACTAATTTTTATTTTATTTTAAATAGCAAGAGCCGGTGAAGGAAACATCCGGTGTTGACATGCTAGCTACTGCGGTTGGGCGTGTTTCAAACGTAAGTTTCAAGTTGTACAAACTTACATTTTTAATAAATCATTTAATTGCACTAGATTATTATTATAATTTGTTTCACGTGTATGTTGCACATGTATTAATATTTTTCTCTTTTATACACAGGAGCCTGGCGGGGCATCATCTGCTCAGGGAACTGAAGCTACTGGCATGCCTCCCGTGAGTTTTACGCAGGTTAGTTACAAATCTCTTTAATGAATGATAAGAGTGATGAAGAAATGTAAAAAAGGTTAAATCCTCTCGTACCCTTTATCTAAAAAAATCTATGCGTCCTTTCCATATGATTATAAGTTTTATATGGATTGGTGTACTGAGATTTAAGAATTTACAACATCATTGTACCCTTAATAGACAACTCCTCCAATTTATGACAACTCCTGCGAACCCTAACTCCACCACTCATATGAACCCTAATAGATTTGGAGGCGGCGGACATATATATGTGCACACGTAGGGTTGTGTGAAATTATGTGATGGAGGTGTCCTTTCATTTTAGAAACTACATCCCCCTCTGCAGAACATGTAGACCCCTAAGGGTTTGTTTCTAGAAATATTCTTGGGCACTGGGTGTGGGGCTTCAGTTGCTCAAACTGCAGGTGGCAATGGAGCCATTGTTGGGGTTGGATCTGACACTACTGGCACCAATGTTGCCAAGAACTTGCAAGGAGGAATGGAAAATCCTGTTATCTTTGTTGGGGACACTAATAACCCATTGGGAGGTTGAGTGAATCCTAACATCTTTGTTAGGGGTGCAAACACTAGGGTTTTCTCCCTTGTTGATAGCTTGGAAACTCCTGCTACAACTAAAGCTTTAGTCAATCACTCATTTAATGAGGTTTTGTAAAAGAAGACATAGATCAAAACCATGAGGCCTACTAAAAGAAACCCAAGTGTAACCTTTGGCGATGAAGTCCTCGAAATATATTCATTTTACCAAGATCATGCCTTGATCTGTAGATTCACTCATCTTTAGCCTAGCCTCCCTATCCTCCATGATTAGATCTCCAAGAATTGGTTCCCGCTTCTAGCGGGTAAGTTAGACCTCTACCCCTATGCTAAGGGAATTTTTATTATTTTTTCCCCTCTATAGCTGACAAGGACAAAATTTCTAAACAACTTTGGGTTTTCCAACAAAGGTACCTTATCTTAAAACCATGGTTCACATCATTCAACCCTCTCACTGAATCTTTATCACACAAACCAATCTAGATCAAATTACCCCACTTACCCCTATAATTTTAGGACCATAGTTGTCTGATATCCATAGGAAATACCTTGGGAAACATCATTAACGTCGAATCCCAAACCTATGATTTCACACATACAATGTATATGCAAGAATCCTAGTTGAGATTGATACTTCAAAGAATCTTCCAACCCACCTTAATCTTAAAGTGCAAAATCAAACTTGCACTCATCCTCTGGACTATAAGGGCCTACAGGTTTCAGATGTAGGAGATGTATTTTTTTGGGGCATTCTGCTCCTGATTGTGAGATGGTAAAACATTAAAAAAGAGAATAATAATTGGTGGATAAATGCCCTCCCTAAACATATCGTATTTAAATCTAAGTAAATCCCTAATTCAAACACTAAGGAGGAAGACATGGTCAAATCTTTCCTAGCAACCCCTTTGAGAGAGATCACAGATCATGTAAACAAGGGGTTATCCGTGGGTGAAACATAGAGGACCGGAAACACTAAATCAAAACCGCATGTAGCGGCAAAGGAGAATGTTCCTCCTCATTCTCCTTGTTCAAGCAACACATATCAGTCGATCACACATTTTGAAGTTGTTATTCCTGTACAAAAAGCTCCCAATGTGACCAATGTCTCACTCTATATCCACTTCGCTTCTACTAGATAACGAGTATTCTCCATCCCAACCTTTGGACACAAATACATATGAAGATAGATGGCCTTCGTGCTAACATTTATAGATCCTATGTATTTAGCCTAAATAGAAGATAAAATTTAATAATGTATTTTTATTCTTTCTTGAGTAACTAAATATTGATTTGTACATGTTTTTTGTATAGCTCTTAAGTAGATTTTAATAAATTGATTTGTACATGTTTTTTGTATAGCTTATGACTGCTACAGAGACTCCTCCACATATGTAGACTATGGAGGCTGCTGTAGATACCGCCATAGCATCTGCAAATCCACTAACCGAGGTACACAATTTTTTAAATTTGTTAAATTTTGGAGGTTCATTATTTCTTATTAAACTTAAATCTACAATATCAAATTTTGTAGGTATATATATGAGTGTGAAATATTTAATTTGAAAATTAATTATTTGTATGTAGCTTACCCCTCGTGAGTCTATTGTTGTCCCTGCGAAGTGTCAACAACAAATCGATAGGGATCATGACATTGCGGTAAGATTGCACATGCATTTTAACTAAATTGTACAAGTTTCTAAATTTTGAAGGTATTTTAAAATTTTGGGTGTTAAAAACTTGTTGTTTATGAATGTGCAGGTTAGGTTGCAGGCATGCTTGGAGACACCTAGGACCACACGGATGAAATCCGTAGTGGCATCTCCCTCCACTACATCCCCAGGTCGTGGACGTGCTACTTCTAGCAGGGCGAAGAGAGGGAAGATGTTTCATGAGTAGATTTATAGTCCACTTGGATGCCACATATATGTGGTCATGAGTACATCTATTCACAGTCCATTGTATATATATCTAGCCTTTTACGACCGCATGTGGTCCCATATGTACATTATGGCACGTGCTTAGTTCGAGATCTGTATACATACATTATGAACTTATACATGTACATATATATTTTCAGAGACGGTGCGCGTCTGGAGCACACTTTATTTGATTCTTATATATATATATCCATATATATATCCATGTGTGTTGGTTAAATAAGGCTATAAATTTGGTTATTTTGGTATTATTGCTAACTCTGAGAAAGTGGGTTTTGATCTTTGTTCGGTGGATTTAGTGTATTACTTCTAGTTATGGATTTAGTGGAGAAAGTAATGAAATGGCGGACTTAGAATTTGGGAGTGAGAAAGATGGATATTTTTTGTAGGTTGATTACTTTTTATTTTTCTCATTATTTTTCTCTAGTTTTTTATTTTGTTTAAATAAGTTAATTTTTTGGAAAACTCAAAACTATACTTAGCCATTTAAAACTTTAAACTAATCTGGAATAAGTTGTATTCTTAAATTATGTATCTTCTACCTTCAATGATGATGTGGATCTGTGAACTGTCTTCTTGAATACATGTAGATTATGATTCTATATGCACACTTTGTCATCTTCTAAGTAGTTTTGAGTTTCTTGACTATTATGAATAAGAGGTTTTTCTTAATGATTTTATTTCATTTAAGAAACTATATCTCTAGCAACATGAACTCTTTTTGTACATGCATAACTATTTCATCTTTCTCTCAATCTGTTATAATTTTCCTTACATTTAATAAATTATAACCTTATGGATGCAATGTATTTTATTCTATTGAAGTTTGTTTATGTTCTTTCTACTTTTTCAAAGCTTATTCTATCTCCTTCTTGCAATATTTTGCAAATTTTTAGACTTAATCATATTGAAATATCATTGGAAAACTTTTCTTATAAATTTTTTAATCTTTGAAGCTTGACAAGTTCTTAGAGCTAAAATTTTAAACATATGCTTTCAATTTTATTTCATTAGTCTTGACAGATATCTTAGTTTGTACTTTGATCATTTAGCTTTGATTATAAGTTGGAATGTCGCCCCTTTTAATACAATCTACTTCCTTTGCAATCTATAATGGATGATGGACCTTATTGTACTCTATTTTTATTCTTACGTAATTATTTCCTTAAATGTGACAATTTATATGAGTCATTTGTCACATTCGATAAAATATGACATTAGATCATCCTTTGAGCTTGTAAATTGTATTGTTATCAATATGATATAACTTTAGTTGATCAACATAGGAAGTATTCGTCGGGAGACCAAAATATCGTTGAAATTCGTCGGGTGACTACTCGGACTCCGTGGCACCTAGAGAGGCCTCGTCTGATCCGACACCTCAGCATACGGACCCTCTACAATAGCCTCTCTCATTTTTTTCCTTCTCATTTCGGTGCTCTCGCTGTCCTAATGTTTGCAAACGCGCGAAATAGTGCAGTTGGAGCCAGTGTAAGGTTGCCAAACGCTGTATTTTGCAAACGGTGGGCCGTGGCACCGAACCGCCTGCGCCGGCACGTCCGGGTGGCTAGGTGAACGCTAGAGGAGGCGGTGTTTCGGTGCGCGAAAGGGTCGTTGATTCCGGGCTACTTCGTTCGGGCTTAGTCCCTTAAGAGCCCTGAGACCAAAATATTGTTGAAATTCGTCGGGTGACTACTCGGACTCCGTGGCACCTAGAGAGGCCTCGTCTGATCCGACACCTCGGCATACGGACCCTCTACAATAGCCTCTCTCATTTTTTTCCTTCTCATTTCGGTGCTCTCGCTGTCCTAATGTTTGCAAACGCGCGAAATAGTGTAGTTGGAGCCAGTGTAAGGTTGCCAAACGCTGTATTTTGCAAACGGTGGGCCGTGGCAACGAACCGCCTGCGCCGGCACGTCCGGGTGGCCAGGTGAACGCTAGAGGAGGTGGTGTTTCAGTGTGCGAAAGGGTCGTTGATTCCGGGCTACTTCGTTCGGGCTTAGTCCCTTAAGAGCCCTGAGACCAAAATATCGTTGAAATTCGTCGGGTGACTACTCGGACTCCGTGGCACCTAGAGAGGCCTCGTCTGATCCAACACCTCGGCATACGGACCCTCTACAATAGCCTCTCTCATTTTTTTCCTTCTCATTTCGGTGCTCTCGCTGTCCTAATGTTTGCAAACGCGCGAAATAGTGCAGTTGGAGCCAGTGTAAGGTTGCCAAACGCTGTATTTTGCAAACGGTGGGCCGTGGCACCGAACCGCCTGCGCCGGCACGTCCGGGGTGGCCAGGTGAATGCTAGAGGAGGCGGTGTTTTCGGTGCGCGAAAGGGTCGTTGATTCCGGGCTACTTCGTTCGGGGCTTAGTCCCTTAAGAGCCCTGAGACCAAAATATTGTTGAAATTCGTCGGGTGACTACTCGGACTCCGTGGCACCTAGAGAGGCCTCGTCTGATCCGACACCTCAGCATACGGACCCTCTACAATAGCCTCTCTCATTTTTTTTCCTTCTCATTTCGGTGCTCTCGCTGTCCTAATGTTTGCAAACGCGCGAAATAGTGCAGTTGGAGCCAGTGTAAGGTTGCCAAACGCTGTATTTTGCAAACGGTGGGCCGTGGCACCGAACCGCCTGCGCCGGCACGTCCGGGGTGGCCAGGTGAACGCTAGAGGAGGTGGGTGTTTCGGTGTGCGAAAGGGTCGTTGATTCCGGGCTACTTCGTTCGGGCTTAGTCCCTTAAGAGCCCTGAGACCAAAATATCGTTCAAATTCGTCGGGTGACTACTCGGACTCCGTGGCACCTAGAGAGGCCTCGTCTGATCCGACACCTCAGCATACGGACCCTCTACAATAGCCTCTCTCATTTTTTTCCTTCTCATTTCGGTGCTCTCGCTGTCCTAATGTTTGCAAACGCGCGAAATAGTGCAGTTGGAGCCAGTGTAAGGTTGCCAAACGTTGTATTTTGCAAACGGTGGGCCGTGGCACCAAACCGCCTGCGCCGGCATGTCCGGGTGGCCAGGTGAACGCTAGAGGAGGTGGTTTTTTGGTGCGCGAAAGGGTCGTTGATTCCGGGCTACTTCGTTCGGGCTTAGTCCCTTAAGAGCCCTGAGACCAAAATATCGTTCAAATTCGTCGGGTGACTACTCGGACTCCGTGGCACCTAGAGAGGCCTCGTCTGATCCGAAACCTCGGCATACGGACCCTCTACAATAGCCTCTCTCATTTTTTTCCTTCTCATTTCGGTGCTCTCGCTGTCCTAATGTTTGCAAACGCGCGAAATAGTGCAGTTGGAGCCAGTGTAAGGTTGCCAAACGCTGTATTTTGCAAACGGTGGGCCGTGGCACCGAACCGCCTGCGCCGACACGTCCGGGTGGCCAGGTGAACGCTAGAGGAGGCGGTGTTTCGGTGCGCGAAAGGGTCGTTGATTCCGGGCTACTTCGTTCGGGCTTAGTCCCTTAAGAGCCCTGAGACCAAAATATCGTTCAAATTCGTCGGGTGACTACTCGGACTCTGTGGCACCTAGAGAGGCCTCGTCTGATCCGACACCTCGGCATACGGACCCTCTACAATAGCCTCTCTCATTTTTTTTTTCCTTCTCATTTCGGTGCTCTCGCTGTCCTAATGTTTGCAAACGCGCGAAATAGTGCAGTTGGAGCCAGTGTAAGGTTGCACCAAACGCTGTATTTTGCAAACGGTGGGCCGTGGCACCGAACCGCCTGCGCCGGCACGTCCGGGTGGCCAGGTGAATGCTAGAGGAGGCGGTGTTTCGGTGCGCGAAAGGGTCGTTGATTCCGGGCTACTTCGTTCGGGCTTAGTCCCTTAAGAGCCCTGAGACCAAAATATCGTTGAAATTCGTCGGGTGACTACTCGGACTCCGTGGCACCTAGAGAGGCCTCGTCTGATCCGACACCTCAGCATACGGACCCTCTACAATAGCCTCTCTCATTTTTTTTCCTTCTCATTTCGGTGCTCTCGCTGTCCTAATGTTTGCAAACGCGCGAAATAGTGCAGTTGGAGCCAATGTAAGGTTGCCAAACGTTGTATTTTGCAAACGGTGGGCCGTGGCACCAAACCGCCTGCGCCGGCATGTCCGGGTGTGGCCAGGTGAACGCTAGAGGAGGCGGTGTTTTGGTGCGCGAAAGGGTCGTTGATTCCGGGCTACTTCGTTCGGGCTTAGTCCCTTAAGAGCCCTGAGACCAAAATATCGTTCAAATTCGTCGGGTGACTACTCGGACTCCGTGGCACCTAGAGAGGCCTCGTCTGATCCGAAACCTCGGCATACGGACCCTCTACAATAGCCTCTCTCATTTTTTTCCTTCTCATTTCGGTGCTCTCGCTGTCCTAATGTTTGCAAACGCGCGAAATAGTGCAGTTGGAGCCAGTGTAAGGTTGCCAAACGCTGTATTTTGCAAACGGTGGGCGCGTGGCACCGAACCGCCTGCGCCGACACGTCCGGGTGGCCAGGTGAACGCTAGAGGAGGCGGTGTTTCGGTGCGCGAAAGGGTCGTTGATTCCGGGCTACTTCGTTCGGGCTTAGTCCCTTAAGAGCCCTGAGACCAAAATATCGTTGAAATTCGTCGGGTGACTACTCGGACTCCGTGGCACCTAGAGAGGCCTCGTCTGATCCATCACCTCGGCATACGGACCCTCTACAATAACCTCTCTCATTTTTTTCCTTCTCATTTCGGTGCTCTCGCTGTCCTAATGTTTGCAAACGCGCGAAATAGTGCAGTTGGAGCCAGTGTAAGGTTGCCAAACGCTGTATTTTGCAAACGGTGGGCCGTGGCACCGAACCGCCTGCGCCGGCACGTCCGGGTGGCCAGGTGAATGCTAGAGGAGGCGGTGTTTCGGTGCGCGAAAGGGTCGTTGATTCCGGGCTACTTCGTTCGGGCTTAGTCCCTTAAGAGCCATGAGACCAAAATATTGTTGAAATTCGTCGGGTGACTACTCGGACTCCGTGGCACCTAGAGAGGCCTCGTCTGATCCGAAACCTCGGCATATGGACCCTCTACAATAGCCTCTCTCATTTTTTTTCCTTCTCATTTCGGTGCTCTCGCTGTCCTAATGTTTGCAAACGCGCGAAATAGTGCAGTTGGAGCCAGTGTAAGGTTGCCAAACGCTGTATTTTGCAAACGGTGGGCCGTGGCACCGAACCGCCTGCGCCGGCACGTCCGGGTGGCCAGGTGAACGCTAGAGGAGGTGGTGTTTCGGTGTGCGAAAGGGTCGTTGATTCCGGGCTACTTCGTTCGGGCTTAGTCCCTTAAGAGCCCTGAGACCAAAATATCGTTGAAATTCGTCGGGTGACTACTCGGACTCCGTGGCACCTAGAGAGGCCTCGTCTGATCCGACACCTCAGCATACGGACCCTCTACAATAGCCTCTCTCATTTTTTTCCTTCTCATTTCGGTGCTCTCGCTGTCCTAATGTTTGCAAACGCGCGAAATAGTGCAGTTGGAGCCAGTGTAAGGTTGCCAAACGTTGTATTTTGCAAACGGTGGGCCGTGGCACCAAACCGCCTGCGCCGGCATGTCCGGGTGGCCAGGTGAACGCTAGAGGAGGCGGTGTTTTGGTGCGCGAAAGGGTCGTTGATTCCGGGCTACTTCGTTCGGGCTTAGTCCCTTAAGAGCCCTGAGACCAAAATATCGTTCAAATTCGTCGGGTGACTACTCGGACTCCGTGGCACCTAGAGAGGCCTCGTCTGATCCGAAACCTCGGCATACGGACCCTCTACAATAGCCTCTCTCATTTTTTTTCCTTCTCATTTCGGTGCTCTCGCTGTCCTAATGTTTGCAAACGCGCGAAATAGTGCAGTTGGAGCCAGTGTAAGGTTGCCAAACGCTGTATTTTGCAAACGGTGGGCCGTGGCACCGAACCGCCTGCGCCGACACGTCCGGGTGGCCAGGTGAACGCTAGAGGAGGCGGTGTTTCGGTGCGCGAAAGGGTCGTTGATTCCGGGCTACTTCGTTCGGGCTTAGTCCCTTAAGAGCCCTGAGACCAAAATATCGTTGAAATTCGTCGGGTGACTACTCGGACTCTGTGGCACCTAGAGAGGCCTCGTCTGATCCGACACCTCGGCATACGGACCCTCTACAATAGCCTCTCTCATTTTTTTCCTTCTCATTTCGGTGCTCTCGCTGTCCTAATGTTTGCAAACGCGCGAAATAGTGCAGTTGGAGCCAGTGTAAGGTTGCCAAACGCTGTATTTTGCGAAACGGTGGGCCGTGGCACCGAACCGCCTGTGCCGGCACGTCCGGGTGGCCAGGTGAACGCTAGAGGAGGCGGTGTTTCGGTGCGCGAAAGGGTCGTTGATTCCGGGCTACTTCGTTCGGGCTTAGTCCCTTAAGAGCCCTGAGACCAAAATATCGTTCAAATTCGTCGGGTGACTACTCGGACTCCATGGCACCTAGAGAGGCCTCGTCTGATCCGACACCTCGACATACGAACCCTCTACAATAGTGCAGTTGGAGCCAGTTTAAGGTTGTCAAACGCTGTATTTTGCAAACGGTGGGCCGTGGCACCGAACCGCCTGCGCCGGCACGTCCCTTAAGAGCCCTGAGACCAAAATATCGTTCAAATTCGATGGGTGACTACTCGGACTCCGTGGCACCTAGAGGAGTCGTTTTCAAAATTTACAACTTTTTCAAAATTTACAACTTTTTCAAAATTTACAACATTTTCAAAATTTACAACTTTTTCAAAATTTGCAACTTTTTCAAAATTTACAACATTTTCAAAATTTACAAACTTGACTTTTCAAAATTTACAAATTTTTCAAACAATGTTCAAGCTTCTCTTAGCTTCGAGAATTTAAAATTCTCTACTAACGATACCAACCACGTGAAGGTGGAAGCTTTTCTGGCACCACTAACCTAAACATAAAATTGTTAGTCAAAGAAATTTAAGTTTCAAATCAAAACCATATACTAGATCTTTAAACTAAAAAAATAATATATATATATATACGCTATATAAATTGAAACTTGAAATTAAATATATACCAGACATGTGAGCATTGTAAATTCATTCCAATGAACCATCAGGATCGGATCTACTCTGAATAGCAGACAAGATTGCTTCATGATCTGACTCTCGAACCTTCCAAAGAATCTTGTTATTAGGTCTTCCTCGATATCTATACAACTAAATATTTGTCGCTAGAACTAGATGTGAATATAAGAGTATTTTCCTGTGTGTCTCAAAGTCTTCAAACACCCAAACAGAGGAGTTTTTTAATGGATACCGTCGAAGCCAAGTTCCAGTAACTACCACTGACCCTGTAGGATACTCAATCTCTTCGCCATCTATAATAGGAGAAGTCAACTTCTTTCTTTCCTCGATGCAACGACATAAGAAATAGTCTGTTCCTTCTTCATTGTCTTCTGTCGCAATTACTGCAAACACATGTCCTACAAAAAAATAACCAAGGTTGAAAAACTCAAATTTAAATTACATATTAAAATTTCAATGGACATAACTCAATACAAAAATTAAATAAATAACTGGATAAATACCTTGTCGCACCAAAATTGAAATTTCGTCAAAGTCCTTGGATGTTGTAACTTCATCTGCAGAAACAAGTTGTAGTGCTTGTGGAGGTTGATAACTAGGAAGCGGAGTTAGAGGCCTACAAATCCATCCTTCCACCCATTCTTGTGAATCACACTCAGCAGTGACAAATTCGATACAAGATGCACAAAAACATGTCAACTTTCTTGTCCATACGGCCCACGAAGTAGCGTCTGAGCTACAAAATGAGTGCATATCACTGGACCCAGTGAGTGTCATACAATCCTCGTAGTTAGCAATATGTTTTTCCTCTATCAACCAAAAATATCTGCAAACTGTGGAATTTTCTTGAGAACCTCGGGTCATGTTGTCAGTACACCATTCCACTATGCTCTTTGCATCTTTTAATTTAGCACCATCTTTGTACTTCAACTCTTCTCTTGCAAGAGCTCTTTTCACACATGCCCCTGCACCGTCATGCTCTCCTTTTCCATGTCCAGCCTCAGTGAAACTCCAAATATGTTGCACACCCATCTTGACATGCATTCTGCTCATCCAATAAAACATTCGTGCATTCTTAAACTGAGACGTGCAATTATCTGACCATATATAATGTTGTTTGAAGTGGATGTCCCTATCAGACAAGTTTTCATAAAATAACTGGAAACACCCTTGCACAAATTCAGTAGAATGAGTACGATCATCACTGATATAAAAGTGGTACTCTCTTAAAAATTTTCGATCATTCTCTGTACTGTCAGGAGAATGTAGAAATGCTATATGCACAAAAATGGCAACTTGTACTGAGTTGTAATATTGCAATTGAACCTCCATTTGTGGTTGCAATGTGTAATTCTCTGCAAAATCGACCACTGAAACAATAGTACCAATAGGAAATGTGTCTTTGCATAGCTGGAATTGTTCATCCAACCATCGAGCTCTATGTGTATGCCTCGCATACTCATAAACAAGTTCATCCTTAAATTTTCTCATAAATTGAAAAATGGGCATTTGTTCTGTAACTAGCTCACACCGTTTCGATTCTTTTCCATCTTTCAACTGGTATGCAACTGATTTATATTTATCAAATTCAACTAAATTATGTCCTATTGTACCTTCCATTTGCTCATGGATGCAACTTTCCAATTTAGGTAATCCGCCGCATGTACTACAACTTTCATCTAAACAATCCTGACTATAAAAAAATTGTCCAACTTCTTTTTCACAAAATATAGTAGGAATGAAATCCCTAGAAGATATTGGTGGAACTTGAACACCACATTCAGATAACATAGTTTCAAAATGAAAAATGGAATGAATACGTAAAAATTTAGCATAATGCATTGCAAATTCAACATGTTGCCTACAACAACAAGTGGTGCGAGCATGGTTGATTTTCACATAGAATGGTTTCAACATTTCAAAAAAACGTTGACTAATTTTAATTTCCAGATTCTCTTGTTCAAACTTACGAAAAAATTGAGTTTGAGTCATATCTAAGAAATGCTTTGGATGTGGTTCACGATTAGTAGAACCAACTCTCCGTTTTATAACATCTCTTGTATTAGGTGAAACTCTAGTGTTATCATGCCAAAATTTAATAACAACTTCTCTTATAGCATTAGAATTATTTTTGTCCTTACGCGGTGCTCTAGCAGAAAATGCCCAAAAATCGACATTATTGAGTGACTGAAGGATATTACGTCTTTCAATTGCTTTCATTAGAGTTTTTCGATTAACTTGCAACATTCGACTTGTTTGCGTAATCAAACGTTGTTTTTTTATTGATTCACTTACAACACTAGTAGCAAGTACACGACGCACAATATTACTATCCCTAGTGCGTCTCTTTACACCAACAGTGTGATATGCATCATGAAGGTTTTCAACAATTGTAGAGGTTTGACCACGTATGTTAGATGTTGTCAATCCTAAGGTGTTTAATGTAGGTCTCATTTTAATCAATTTCATCAAACTAACCAACAACTGACATCTTTGGGAATCATTTAAAATTTCAAAATGATTATCCCAAATTTCACTAGCTTTTCTTTTGATTTGTCGTTCAGAAAGTTTGTCAGACATTGGTTTCAAAATGTTTTCATCAATTTCAATCAAAAAATTAGGTTTCTTATGTAAAATCCTAGGAGGTGTTTTTGTCAAATTTTGTTTGTCTACAGTTTCAACATGAATTTCCTTATTCACATTTTCATTTTCTCCTTCAATTTCAACATTTGCTACATCATGAGTATTTAATTCTTCTTCAACATTGACAGTAAAAACTTCTTCATCACGAGTATTCAATTCAACTTCAACATTGACAGTAGAAACATTACCTAGTTCTTCATTGCTTACAGTAGTTGGGATTGAAGATGAACCTCTTCTAGATTCACGAAGTTTCCGCATCCGCTCAGCATTTTCAATTTTGTTGGCCTCTAATTCGTTTGGTGTTTTTTTACTTAATGACTTCCTTTTTTGACTTCATTTTTTGTCTCCCATGATGTTTTGCTTTCGGTGATAAAAAAACGTGCCTGGAAAAAGACAGAATTTCGCAGTAATTCGTACGGTAAGGTCAGAGAGTAAAAATCACATGGTAATTCGGACGTTGGGATGTGTGTAAATATGGTTTATAAACCGCTGAGCGCGCTTTATAAACCGCGAGCGCGCTTTATAAACCGCGAGCGCGCTGTTATAAACCGCGTTTGCGGTAGTTTTACAAAAAAACCATGATCGCGGAGCTATTTTCCAAACCTTAGCCTCGGAAAATCTTTGTTTTTCCCCAACCAAAGCTATGGAAGGTCATTATGAAGTGCAAAAGATCAAAAAACCTCAAATCTGCTCTTCCAAAGACTTGAACCATGCTAAAAAACTGAAAACATTTCACAAAAATGGTGCCATCACGTAGGGTAGACTCTTAGCTTTGTAAAAATATTGTTTTTAAAGTGAATAGAATAAGATAAATATTATTTTATAATTTATTACTAACAATAGGTCCTTAAGACATTTTTTCCCGTGAATGTTCATGTCTACGTTTAAGACTGTAACTTTTGTTTCGCTTATCAAAATATGATAAAAATTATACCATCCCAAGTGTGGACAAATTCTATGCACCTTAAAAAAAAAAAAAATTGATTTCGATATTTTTTGATATAGTTAGGGCGGGCAAACGGAAAGCGCTCCATTTTCTAAATATTTTCAGACCACTTTCACAGAAAAAAATCATAAAAAAAAAAATATTGCTAAAAAAAATACAAAATAAAATCCATCCCAAGATAGACAACTACATCTAACTTTTCACCAAAGGAAAAAAAAAATAACAAGATTTGGTCATCCAAAATGCGGGCAAACGGACTACAATCTTATAAGTTTTTTCGAAAAAAAAAAGTAAGTCATATAATTTTAAGTGTTTAATATAGCTAAACTTGTCCGTTTTTTACAAAAATTAGTATTTTAGAAACTAGATTCCGAATGCTACGATTCATATTTATATAACTTTTTCTAATTTAGAGTGCATGTATAGCTAATAATCCCTACAAGTTGAGATTTCACTGTTTTTTGCAATATGACGTCCACGGATGACCCTATATTTGTCCATCAACTTGGTGCACTTACCCATATATTATCATTTATTTTGATATTCCATGTTATTCTCTTTTCCCACCTTCTTATTCTTCTTCTAAAATTATTATTCATTATGCTTTTATTATTCCTATTAGTACTTCTTCTATATCTACATCACTGCCATGTTCTTCTTCTCCTTCCACATCCGCTTCTTCTTCTCACATTCCCATGATCACTCACAATGGAAAATTCAACCTCTTCATCTGAATCTCACTTCTTCTACAATTCCTTCACATGATATTTTATCACTCATGCATGTTTTTGGCTAGTTGCAATCTGAAGTTGAATCTCTTGCTCTCGAAGCAAATCCTATTATGTTTCCATTAACAATAAATATATTCATAACCATCCTATTCCCAAGAAAATTAACAATTCATATTTTCCTAAGGATTTAATCATGCCTACCTTATCATGCTTTAATGGAAATGAAAATCCTTATTTACATATTAAGCATTATCATTTTTATATGGATTCTTATTCTAATGATTTATTTTTACTAAAATATTTTTGTCACAGTCTTTTTGATGATGATCTTCAATGGTATACTCATTTTTCTTATAGATCTATTAGTACATATTGTGAAATGGAAGATGATTTTCTTATATTCTTTATACTTAAAAATGGTCATAGAGTTACACATGATCACTTACCTAGTTTGCTTCAAGGAAAGAAAGAACCCTTCCTAGATTACATTTTAAGCTTCAATTATTGCACGCATCAGTTATTATTTCAACCTATCAATCTAGAAAAGAAATTTATCTTTTTCATGGCTTGATTCCTACATTGAAAGAAAGATTATAATATGATACATGTGAATTGTTTATGCTTTTATGATATAAATTCATTGATTTAGAATAAGATTTAATTACCGCACATATTATAAAACCCACTTCCATTCCTTATTTATCATCTTCTACTTCTTCTTCTCTTCCATCTATTAAGCATCCTCCACGGTCTCCATATCCTCTACCTTGTAATCATATTCCATCCCCTCGAATGCATAGATGTCCACCATATCCTCCACCAATTCGGTCTCCAACTAAGTGTTCTTCATCTCCCACTCGGGATCTATTGCATTTCTCACATGTTGTTAACATTCATGATGTTTTACGTTATTTTCTTGATAAGTCCTTAATTTACGTACCCTATAATAAACATCCTCCTCCTCATCTCTTTAATTGTTAGTGTGATCACCCTTATTACAATTTCCACCCCATCAATGGCCACCATGATAATGATTGATGTGCCCTTTTATCATAAAATTACAGCACCCTCTAATTTTTCATGTGTGTGTGCATGAGCTACCAGTATAATTGGGTAACATTAGACCATCTCTCAATTTTTTGTACTAGCAGACATGAGATGGACCTCCAGAGAAGGTTGGTTCCTCTTTGTAATCGAAGCACTACACTACTCCTAATGAAAGGAAAACTACTATCTAATCCTATCCTGTCAATTCCAAGGGACCAGGGAGAAGGAGAAAGGGTAAAAGAGGGAAATCCTATAGTAAGAGTGGTGATAGAACCAAGAGAATGGGCTGGAATATCCTTCTTGAGGGATAATGGAAGTGGAGAGTGCAACAAGGGAAGGTCGGAAAATTATGACACAAAACCAGTCTTAGTTCACCACAAAATCTCTATTAAACACAATAACATTTACCTGCAAATGGAAGAAGCATGAAAAAAATATACCAAATAACAAATAGAGAGGAAATAAAGTGCAAGAAAACTAAGAAAACGCTGAGAGAACACAACACTACACAATTTTATTGCTCCATGAAGTTGCACAATCCATAAAATTTGCAAAATAGAGGCACAATTACATTATCAGAGTCCATGTGAAAGATTTTTTATCAAATAATTTGAGAAAACAAAATGGCAAAGTTTCCCCATGCCCATAACATCCTCCTTTTTTTCTCAAAATGAGAAGTGTTTTCAATATAAAGAAGTGAATGAGATAAAAGAGAAAGAATGAATAAAAAAAAAATCTCCTACCCACCAACAATTGTCATTAATTACACTGAAAAGGGCATAGGTACCTCTAAAATTCCCTTCTCCAATGTACTCTATCTTGCAGAAGAAGAAAGTGATCATGATGCCTCCATTTATTGCATTTTCACCAACCTAGAAGTGTTCATTTGATCTGAGGAAGTTCTTTTTCATTTTCAAGACACCTACCACCACAAAATTCTTGATTTCTTGTCTCCATGACATAGAGCATGAAAAAAAATCCAAGGAAATAATGTTTTTTTTTAAATGGACCACTATAGCTCAAGTTATTTCCACACAGACTTTGAGTTGTCATCTGGCTCATTTTCAATTTTTCCATCCTTAGTTCCTTTGATTGGGTGATAGTCTGCAATAAACAGGCATTATTTCCTTTACAAATCAGGACTTTTTGGGGTAAGGCAAACTCATCTTGGCTTGTAACCATGTTACATGGGTTTTTGGGGCCTAATGTTTCATAAACTCCCACATTGTATATACCACTCCCCCATAGCCTTGTGTTGCGGGATTTTGATCTTCATTGGGAACTAGTTCCACGCGCCCCTTTGGTCATCACAGGCCCTCCTGAACCATACTTCACTATCTTGTAACTTCATTATACCCATTTCCCTATTTGGGCCATAAAAACTCTTCGCACCTGAGTTCCACCATCTACATCCAAGCCTGAAACCCTTGCTGCATCCGCATTTTAAAAAAATGACCTCGCCCTTCACATTTTAGCCCCTAAGGCCCCCTAAAGCACTCAACCTCATGTGGAACTTGTTACCCATGGGCTCCCAGTACATGCAAACCCCTTCCGACCTGCAATACAAAGGGGTGATTCTTCTTATTCTCATTTCAGCCCTATCACTAGTGTGGGGAACCCCTGTTCGGTTCGACCAAGTTCCACCTGACCCCCAAGAGCCAAAATACACTATAAATCATTGTTTTTACCCCCTTTCTCTCAAATTCAACCAATTTTTTGGATTTTGTTAGTAGTCAAGAGCCATGGAAATTGGGAAAAGACATCCTTAAGACATTTTTTACAACTTTATCCAATTTTGCTCATTTTTAAACCAATTTTTGGTCTGATTTGGCCAAGTTATGAACCTTTTTTGAAACCTAGAAGAGGAAAAAATGCGCCAGATAATCCCAAGCTTCCCAAAATCACTGCAAGTGATCCAAAATCATGGAAATTTACATTTTTCTCTCCAAATTCAACCCTGAAGCCCCTGTTAAGTCCAAATTTATCAAGTTGTCCATTTTTGCAAGGGTGGAAAAATAGATAACAAGTTAGCGACTCACGGGGACATATGCCTACTAGATGAGCTGATAAGTGGCCTTGAAGCATCCGTTGGGCATAAAGTCATCCAAATAACCATGAAACTTATTTAAAACCTTGAAATTTTATCTCTGAGCCACTTGAAATGCTACTTGGACTTGGGGTTGACTACTAATTTCTTGAATTGACCAACTCACATCGTAAAAAATCTTCTCAAGAAGGTTTTATGCAAGTGGAAAATCTGTTGACTTTGAATTTTACATTCTCTTCCCTACAATAGTGAACTGAAATTGGATTCTTCACCCCTGAACATTCCTATAACACTGTTGAATGATGAAGCTACTCATATTTCATACTTGATTCCCAATTGAACCAAATCCAATGAATGAGAAAGAAGGATTTGAGGTTGATCTTTTTCTCAAAACTGAAGATAACCTTGGAGAAAATGGGGAGTACTACCAGTAGTACCTAAGAACATGTAAGGTGTCATGGAACCTTCCATCTAAAACACATAAAAATACCCTTGAAATTGATTTTATGATTTTGTAAGAGGCATTAGAAGCTTAAGCTATGACTGATCTAAAGAGAAAAGAGGATAAAAACACTAAAATTTGTCCCTAAATATGATTTTAGTTTTTTTGCATTTGAAAGATATAGGCATTTGAAACTAACATGCTGGAGGTTTAGGAACATCCCATTAACATGGTTATTTCACCATGGATCCATTAGTTTGTAATGCTTGCAATGAATAAACAAAGCCAACCATTTGAGAAAAAGGACTCAATCATTACCTCAAGCCCTTGTTGTGGACTAAACCAATAGGGTATGGGACTTCCCCATGGACAGGGTTTTCTGCAACTAGGTTTTCTAGGTTGTAATCTTTGTAATAGTCCCTTAAAAGCTTCTAAGATATGCTCTACTCTTTGAATTTTATCCTCCAAATCATCTCAAGCTATGGAATTTCTCCTAAAATCTGCATATCCTTTCTCTTGAATAACTCCACAATTTAATGAATAACCAAACTGATTCTGATTTTAATCATAGGGATATGCATAATGATTTTGAATCTAATTATAGAATGGATTTGGAGGTTTTTTTAAAAAATTTGGAGGTGGGTTTGAATGGTATTACTGCTGCTACAAGTGTGAATTCCATGAAGGAAATTAAGTCATGATTTCATAACTTCATGAATGGAAGAAATTTGAAATATATTTGAAGAAAATGGATGGAAATGGATGAAAATAAAATATCTGAAACTCATAAAATAGGATGTGTGGATCAGTGGAGTCGCAATATGTGATTTGCATGTGCCTCTAAAGGATGGATTGCAACAAGAGCACACTAATGTTTTGAAATGAAGTGGTAAGGTGCTTCAAACCTATCCCATCGAGCGTGCCATAATTTTTATCAAGTAGTGGAGGCACTGAGGTGGCTAATTGAACACCTATGAAATATATAGATTTCAATACTCTATCCCATTGGGCGTGCCAGAGCTGTTATCAAGCAGTGGATCAACTATTTTTAGATGAAGAACAAATTCCAAATCAACATCTAAACAGTCACCTTTTCGAGCAATGTTTGCAAGAAGACTTCATTCTTGAAGTTGGGATTCAGAGAAATGGGAAAAATTCATAGATCAAACCATGCCTAATAAAGTATTTGGCTAGCTTAGAGCCAAGATCAAAGTTGCAAAAAGTAATGCTTAATTCTGAGCATGAGGATGAGCTTCCAAGTACCAAGGATAAGCTCTAACACTTCTAGGAGTCCAATGTATATCATCTTGAGGACATATTTATCTTATTTTTTTCCTAGTACTTTGTATTTTAAAATGGAAAATCAACTCTGTGATATTTTTCCATTGTTTTCAAGAGCCATGATCAGTGAAAAATCATCTACATAGATGCAAATTGTGAGAAAGGGAAGTTACTTATCCCTTCCAGTTGTAGGATTTGTTTGACTTTCCCATTTCTATGGTTAGAGTAGAGTAGGTAGGTTTGCTTTTAGCAGAACAAGTACTTGTGCACACTATGCATGTTTCATTTGAAGCATTTATGATTTTCATATTTTTACATATTTTTTGCATAGTTTAATATGTTACTGGGAATAATGTTGTTGGAAAGAGCTCAAAGTTGTGGGAAAATTTTGCAATTTCCAAGAAATTTCAACTGCAAAGAAACTAAAATAAGATTTAGGGATAGATTTTAGTGTTTTTATCCTATTGTCTCTTCAAATCAGTCATAGCTTGAGCTTTTGATGCCTCTTACCAAATAAAAAAATCAATTTCAAAGGTAGTTTTATGTGTTTTAGATGGCAGTTTCCATGGCACCTTAAATGTTTTTAGTTACTGCTGGTAGCACTCCCCATTTTCTGCAATTTTATGTTTGGTTTTGAGCAGCAGATCAATCTCAAATACTTATTTATCATTCATTAGATCTAGTTCAATTGAAAATCTTATGAATTATGAGTAGATTCAACATGCAACAATGTTTCAAGTAGGTTCAATGGTGAAGAATCCAATTCCAATTCATTGTTGTAGGGAAGAGAAGGTGAAATTCAAATTCAACAAATTTTCCGCTCGCATAAAACCTTCTTCATAATATTTTTTACAATGTGAGTTGGAAAATTCAAGCAAGTAGTAGTCAATCCTAAGTTCAAGCAACATTTTAAGTGGATCGTAGATCAATCAAGGTTTCAAATTAGTTTCATGGTTATTTGGATGACTCAAGGAAACTGATCAGATATCTAGTAGGAAGATTTCCCGTGAGTCGCCACCTTGTTATCTATTTTTTTCCCCTAGTAAGAATGGAGGATTGAAGAAAAATAGACTTGGGAAGTTCAAAGGGGATTCAGGGTTGAATTTGGAGAGAAACAAGTAAATTTCCATGATTTTGGGGCACTTGCAGTGATCTTGAGAAGTTCGGGATCATCTGGTGTATTTTTCTATTTTAGGTTTCAAAAAAGGTTAATAACTTGGTCAAATTGGACCAAAAATGTGTTTTAAAATGAGCCAAATTGGATAAAGTTGTAAAAAATGGCTTAAGGATGTCTTGTCCCAGTTTTCATGGCTCTTAGCTCCTGAAAAAATCCAAAAACTTGGTTGAATTTGCAAGAAAGGGGTAACAACAGTAATTTATAGTGTATTGCGGCTCTTAGGGGGTCAGGTAGAACTTGGTTGGACCGAATAGGGGTTCCCCAAAATAGGGATAGGGAAAAAATGAGAAGAAGAAGAATGAACCCTTTGTATTATGGGTTATAAGGGGTTTGTGGGTACTAGGAGCCCATGGGGATCAACTTCTCTATGGGGTTGAGGGCTCTGGGGGACCATAACAGCTAAAATGCAAAGGTTGGGGTCATTTTGTTTGAAATATAGATGTGGTGAGGGTTTCCAGCCTGGATGGAGATGGTGGAACTTAGGTGCGAAGGGTTGTCAGGGCCCGAAAGGGGCGATGGAGCCAACGAAGTAAAAAGAAAGTGAAGTGTGGGTTAGGAGGGCCCGCGGCGAAAAAAGGGGTGTGAGGAACTAGTTCCCCATGGAAATAAAAATCCCACAACAAAATTCTATGGGGGCAGTGAATACAATGTGGGAGTTTTCGAAAAATTAAGCCCAACAAACCCATGTAACATGGTTCCATGCCAAGAGGATTTCCCCTTACCCCACAAAGTCCTAATTTACAAAGGAAATGGTTCCTGTTTATTGTGGACTATTGCTCAAACAAAGGAATTAAGGCCAGAAAAATTTGAAAAGGACCCATACAACCACTCCAACTTCACATGGAAATAACTTGAGCTACAATGGTCCATATTATAAAATACTTTATATCCCTCAATTCATTATTTTGTGCTCTATATCATGGAGACATCAAGAATTTGGTGGTGGTAGGTGGCTTAAAAATGAAAAAAAAATCATCAGATCAAATGAACACTTTCAGGTTGGTGAAAATGCAATAAATGGAGGCATTATGATTAATTTATTCTTCTGCAAGATAGAGTACATTGGGGAAGAAATTTGCAGTGGTGCTCATGCCCTTTTTAGTGCAATTAATAACAGTTGTTGGTGGGTGAGATCAAGAATTCAGGATTCACTCTTTCTCTTTTCTCTCATTCACTTCTATATAATGAAAACACTTCTCAATTTGAGAAAAAAATGAGGATATTCTAGGCATGGGGAAACTCTGCCAAATTTTTTTTTTCAAATTCTTTAAGAAACGAGCCTTCACATGGACTCTGACAATGTAATTGTTCTTCTATTTTACAAATCTAGTGGATTGTAGAACTCCATGGAGGGATAAAATTGTGTATTGTGGTGTTCTCTCAACCATTTCTAAATTTTCTTGCACTTTCTTTCCTCTATATTGTTATTTGGTCTATTTTGTGCATGTTTCTTCCATTTGCAAGTAAATGTTGTTATGTTTAATGGATATTTTGTGTCACAGTTGTCTAGTCTTCCCTTGTTGCATTCTCCACTTCCATTCTCCCTCAAGCAAGATATTCCTTCCCCTTCTCTTGGGGATATCACCAATCTTAGTGTAGGATTTCCCTATTTTACCCTTTCTCCTTCTCTCTGATCCCTTAAAATTGACAGTATAGGATTAGATAGTAGTTTTACCTTCATTAGGATTAGTGTAGTGTTTAGATTTGAAAGAGGAACCAACCTTCTCTAGAGGTCCATCGCAAGTCTGTAGGTCCCACAACTTGAGAGATGGTCCAATGTTACCTAATTACCCTAGTAGCTCATACACACACACATGAAAAATTAGAGGGTGTTGTAATTTGGTGATAACATGTCCTTCATGAAAAGTTACAACAATTAAAAGGCAAGGGTGTCATTGTATTTGGTTCCCACTCTCGTGAGCGGTCTCTTTCTCCTATTCCACTTAAGTGTGCTTCCACAACTGTTCACTTGTAACCTTCACCCAGTTCTAAGGTATTCATTCATCCACCTCCTAAGATAACTATCCATCCATGTCATCCACCCAACTCATCCAGTACTACATCATCTCATCCTCCTCATAGTATTACTACATCCCATTAGCTTCCTCAGTCATTGGCATCTATGTTTCCCACCACCATATCTCCCATCATTGGAACCATTTCATTTGTCATTTAGTTTCGATCTTACACTCATGTTTTTTTTTCACATGCTTCCACCATTCCTTGTATGCCTCTCCATCTTTGGTAAGTTATTTCCATATGATCACCACATTACCTAATGACACAATTGTTTTCTTAAGGTTCTTACATGACTGTTGAGGGATTTGTTACAAAAATGACCTCATTATCACACTGGGGGGCATCATTATTATCCCCCATCTTTGTCATCAGTCATAATCACACGCGAGCTTACATATTCTACGTATAAAAATCCAAAACAATCCTGCCTCTTATACGATATACAGTCACAGTACCATTAATTGAGCACAGTAATCTCAGTATACTATCTACATTACATTACTATTTCCATTATTCTCTCACATTACAGCATAGACATAAAATAGTTGTACTGAATCTCATATTGCTACGCAGTCATATAAAAATCATCTTCAATTCATACTTACCTATTCTATCCGCAACATGATCACCATTCCAACAACACTCATAACATCTAACAAATCAAAGTGCAACTGAAAACCATCACATCATGTAATAATACAAGTGTACAACACACACACACACACACACAGCTAGAAGTCATAGTTACAAAAAAGTAATTACTATGGGGAAGCCCCCATGCATCACTACATCCATATACATCATACATCAACCTCACTATCACTATCTAAAATCGTGGGAGCTCTAGAACTAGATGCTTCACCTCTCAATCTACGCCTTTGGTCGTGACATCTATATCTATCTACATGTATTTGTAATATTTCCACCTCATCCATCTACTTCACGAATCAGACCTATAGCTCCACATATATCATAAATATATCTTGATCTAGGGGCATGTCTCCTACGGCATATCTCGCTCACTCAGTATCTATCATGCCTTATCGGGCTCACTCAATAGTAAAATATATGTGAATTCTATTATAGCCACCAAAACGAACAAATGGGCATGCTCGTGTGCAATAGAATCTACTCTCTCTAACATGCCACCTCCCATGAGTACATTTGGATGTACATTCCTTGTCAACATTCATATTGATGAATCCATATCAGTGAACAATATGCATCAACTACAACCATATAACACCACAGTCACTACTACCCACATCCTATGATATACAACAACTGAGTAATAATTAACAAATAGAAACAAAAAATACTTACACTCTGCTAGTGATGTTGATATCCCATCTCCATTAGGGAACAGGTGCATGTCCCTCCACTCCACCAACCCACAGTCCACCCACCACATCTACAAAAAATGGAAACAACATCACCCATTGATGTGATGCCCACCACTTGTTATAAGCCTAGGTAGACCCTACATCATCCACTTGTATCGAACCTATGGCCTCATCTAGACCTAGAGGCACTAGATGTGCTCCTATAAGACCTAGCCTCACTCCTAACTTCCTTATTGCTCTAGTATCTCTCACCCATACATATGGTTCTGGAGGCACGTCTTGAGCCATACAGAATTACCTCAATACATGCTCCATCTGGAATAACTCTTTAACTCTTGAAAAAATTTCCTCTAACGACATGGTGTGCCGAATGGACTAGAACTCTACTCCATCATTTAACCACCCACCATAGTCTCTATACGGTCTCCATATGATGACCCATATCCCCATTTGACCAAGCATAGACCTATAGGTGGTCATGTCTAGTCTCTTACTATGGGTTCTTATCCACCTCACTGCAAATATCTCGGGCCTTGTCCAATCGACTTATGGCCCATCGAGTGGTATCAATATAACAATTTTCTCATATGCCCATACATGTAACAAAGTTGTGGCTCCTAGTCCACCCCCATGGCCCTACTGTGTGAATCTATATAAATCCAAGTACAAATGGGATAACATGCATTGTGCTTAGGCATATCTCATCCCATCCTCCTCTATACAGTAGAAAATCTCATGCATTTTATATAATAGACCCACTCCACCACCCTTCACTGTAATTAATGAAGCCAGAATCACTTTGATGAACTTCCAAAATCACATAGCACCGGATCTCACTATAGTATCTAGACTAATATGGGTCTTCATATGTACCCATGTCACAAAAAATATCATCTCGCTACTCTCATCTACCTCTGGACATCCACTATACCCATAACATGAACTCTCTCTCCTAGGACTAGAAGTTGCAATATCCAATAAACATCCTCTATGGTCATTGTCATCTCCCTAGTAGGAAAATACAAGGTACATGTATTGGCACACCATCTCTCACAAAGTGCAGTCAACATCGGCATATTATGGGGAACCTACCCCAATCTTGCTATGTTCCGTAGACCGGCATGGTCCAGTATGTTCCACTCATCATTCGATAACCCCAAAGTCAACAATGTGCTCAAATTCTTACTCCTGTGGAACTCTCTTGAGTGTATATCTCTCTATGAAACACAAACATAAAAGAAAAATACCATTAGTACCTCATACATATTCAAAAGTAACTAATCATAGTCGAAAAATTATTCCAAATGCTATTATCCCATGTTGCAATATCAAAACACTCTCTTGGGTCGCTAGTGCCCAGGAACAAGACATGGGAGCCTAGAAAAAGGTCACCAAAACCTAGAACTAGGTGTTGGTATCCCAAAGGACGTTAATGCTATGGTTGTTCCTACCCAAGTCAAAAATGTAAAAAAAACATAAAATTTAAAATTTTACAAAAATTGACATAAATGAATAAAATTTACCATATTTTGCAAAAATAACCATACTAACCAACTGATCAGCCATATGTGCCACTACGGCTCCCACTACTCTCTCAAATCTCATCAAACTCGCTTCCCTAACTTGTGGCATCCTTGCAAGCTCAGATCTCCAATTCTCACTCACTCACAATACAAATGAACTTACTATTCACTTTTTTCTATTACTATGTATAGAAATTTTCAATTTTTCATTTACTATAGTTACCATTTGCATTCATCCTTCTGACTAGTACACGCCACATGGTTTTTCTCATATCTTAAGCTTCATTACTCTTTTCTCTTCCCATTTACGCCATTCGGTTCAAAGTATTTCTTACCACCATACTCTACACAGTCTACTATGCTATATTCCAATATGGTACATTTACTACTCAACATACAAGAAATCTTCCCACATCTTTTATATTACAGCTTGTTCGCTATTTATATTACAGCTTGTTCGCTATTACACCATTTCACATCTACTTTGGCTCAATGCTCATTATCTCCACCCTCACCCTTTCACTGAAAGGGGGGCATTCAATCAAGATCACCCTATGATCCCTCTCAGGATAGTATGCGATCATTTGATACTCCTAATATAACATCATCGAAAATGTTTCTTTCATATTATTCAAACAAAGGAAAAAATCAATGTATTCAAATATTTTCTATCTATTCCCCCTAATGACCTAATCTAGGGGCAAAAATAAAAAATCTCTCCATGAGTAATCTATCACATACATCCAATCTCAAAAAAATCTTTTATTTAAATCAAATCAATCGATCGATACAACATAGCATATTATCTCTCCTAGATGACTGAACTTGGGAAATATATTGCTTTACTATATCTCCCAAATGACCTAACTTGGGATTCACTTTACATTTTATATCACTTTCATATTACCTAACATGGAAGCAATCTAGCACTATACAAATCGGGACACCCGTGGGAGTGCGGGCAATGAAATGTCATTGCCTTTCCTATACTACTGCTATATGGGTTATTCAACATGGAATTAAATTTGGTCTCTATAAATCTACAACGGTTGGACCTTTTGGGGATGTAGTCATGGATGAAGAGTAAAACTAGACCTCTCTCCCCAACACTCTTCCTCTAATGGGAGGACGACTAAATCCTCCCTTGGTCAAAATTGACAAATTCGGGTTGGTAATGATCACTCCCTACCCCTTCAAATCTCCATTGATAATAATTCAAAATATCCAAATTCTCTAAATCCAAACATCAATTTCTCCAAGTTATCCTTACAATGGTTTGATGTCTCTATTTACGCCTCATGGATTGAAACGTTGATCCATGGTTCGCCACACAAAGTGTTCTTATATTTGGTGCATACTTCTATAACTAGGCTTCTCCGGCCCTCTCACTAGTATGTTCCTTACTTCCTTTACACTACTTGAATTTATTTCAAATAACATAACGGGGGGGGGAATCTAGACACAAAATCACACACATATTAATATTTTACTATACCACTAAGTATGTTGTTATATGCATGGATCTTGAGGAAGGAAAGTATTCACTATTGATATAATTCCTAATCCATCCGCTTGGTTGACTTGATTTCTATTGTCTTTCTCTCTCACATTTATCATTGCTACATCCAATCCTAGTCAAGTCACAGGAATCCTTGTCTGCCATAATTTTCACATTTTTTGTCATTTATCTCTGGACAGTAGTGCCCAGGACCTCATGTCCATTCTTGGCACTCATATCCTCTTTGTTCTTGTTCATAATTTTTACATTTGTGGTCAACCTTTTTTATTTTACTATTTTATCCCGAGGTCCTAGTTGGCATGTCATGTCACTAGTGTAAAAATTCAAATAAGAGACCCCTTTATATATGCAACATACATCCTATTATATGGGTAGACAATTCTAAAGGGAAATCATATCTACATATTATCAAAGGGACTACATTTTTGGGCTTATTGCTCTGCATACACTACATAAGAAGGGGAAGTGCTGAATTTTGTCTCACACCTTTGTCTTTTATCTAGCTTTAGCCCACTATCTTGGTGTTATTGGCATAAGGGAAACCTAGGAGAACTATTCCACACACAAGAACATAGAACTACATGGATTTTGGAATGTAGTGCAATGCTCAGTCATAAGTTCATCTTTCAGATGACTATCGGGGTCAGTATGAATTCATATATTTCATTCTTTATTCAATTTTGATGTATTTTTGAGCTTTTGTAGGCTAGCTAGGGTTTGTGTTTAGAACTACATATACCTGGACGATCTAAGTGTGAATTATAGGTGACTAACATCAAATAAGTGTGAAACCCTAGAGACACAAGAAAAATCAAATTTTGAGCATTTTTGGAATCATCATCACCTAGGAGTGGTCTCTAGAATCTAGGCACCTTCTCCCTCTCCCATGTGCTCGTTTCCATCTCTATCGGAAACTTACAGAATTTATATTGGGTAATTGTAAAACTCTAGCTAGCATGTTCATCAGTTTGTCCCAATTCAGATATGTTCTTGGATAAGTGAAAATGAGATAAGTGCCTTATCTTGCTCATTGTCTTACATGGTTGCATCTTTAGAGTGTTTAATAATTGTATTTTTATATATTTATCATAGTGAGTTTGAAATTAAACTTAATGATGATATTCAATTTTTTTACAATCAAAAAATCATATATATACTTGTCTTTCTAAGATAATTAAAGTGGCTATTATTACTATTTGTTATCATCCTATTAGAAAATGAACCAGATAAAGATTGCTTTTAGACTGCATTATCATGGTATAGGAATGGAATTATTTTGAATTACATACCACATATCTGCATTGGGGGAAACATAGTATAACCCTTTATTTTTTGTAATACACAAAAGGGAAAACCTAACTTCAACGAGACACAATTACAACCACACACACATCAAACCTATATAGATTCTAAAATGTAGTGCAACACTCGGTAAATTCACATTGGGGTAACTTCTAAGGTTTGTTTGACTCAATCATGTGAATTCTTTATTTTAGTCTAATATGTGCTTGAGTACCTTTTAGGGTAGCTAGTTTTTTAGAAAGAACAGGTTCTAAGATCAATGTTTCAAGAAAATTCGGAGTGATAAAATTATGAACAAGGAAAATAGAAGCAAGCCACACAAAAAAGAAATCCGAATAGAAAATAGGGTCTGGAGTGCATGGAAAGGGACATAACAGGGGTAAACTTTGGTCAATCTCATCCACTTTGTTTGAGGCACCTCCACAAGGCATAGTTCTAGAGAAATTTAGATATTTTTTAGCTATCTTCACTTAACAGACCAACCCATATCAACACTGGAACAATAATATCAGCTAAGTCATCTTCTCATCATCAGTAGTGTTTTTTTCAATTTCTATCTTTTTTAGCTTTGTTCATATGATTATTCCTGATATTATTGTTATTAGATTTGGAAAGTAATTGATTAGGATAATCTACCATTTCTTGTAATAATCCTAGATATGTTAACCATTTAGGTTAATTCACGCCTCAAACTATTTTAATAGATTTAATAAATAAATAAGAGACACTTTTCAAGGAATTCACAATCATATGATGAAAAATTCACTAACCAAATCCCTAGGAATTTGCACCTAGGATGATATTTCTAAAGAAGACTCTCTCACATGGCATGAGGAATACACAACATAAATGGGTTCAATAGGAGTAGCCAAAGTAGATATTCATCGAAATTAATATATCCTAAAATCTCAAATACCTCTTCCACCATTTCTCAAATACCATGTAAACACACAATTCTTAAGATATTACATTAATGTACATATATTGATATAAACAAGGTTTATTAATTTATTTATATAAATTTAGACTTTTCAATTAAAAATCAATTCTAAAGTCCAAAATCTAAAGAAATTTAATTTTACGTAATGTAAAATCTATTGAAATTTATAAAAAAATATACATATTTTTAATACACAAAGGGTAAAGACACACATCAAATCAAAAAATGTGTATTGCAAATAAATAATTAATGTGTCAACAAAACATGAAAGAAAAACTAATTAAATCATAAGACCAAAAAAAATTGATCATCATTCCACTTTTACATTTTCTTTAAGATAATTTCCATTCCAGTTGCCCTTTTCTTGGTCTCATGTACACACTCATATAATTAGATTAAAATCTATATTTGTTGAGAAATCAATGTCATTTTGATAAGCATCTCAATAGTCAACATCTTACAAAGCCTTACTTTTAAATGGCTTTGGAACTTCTTAGGATTATTACAATTACACTTTTACATATGCATTTAATTAATAAATAAAAAGTAATTTGTAAATGTAATGCAATGAGAGTAGAAAATACTTCAAAAAACTAAATTTGGTATATTGAAAATTTATCCTGGCACAAGTTGTAATACATCATAAGGCAGGGAACATTAACACTTGACACATGAGCCATAAAAAATATTAGTGGTGAAAATTCTAGAAAAATATTTGCAAAATTTAATTGTTTTCATTACTTAATAATTCAAAATAGAAACTATGTACACATAGTTACCGCCCGAAGAACATTCGTAAATATTATTTTTGAAAAATTATATATATATATATATATTAGTGGTGAAAATTCTAGAAAAATATTTGCAAAATTTAATTGTTTTCATTACTTAATAATTCAAAATAGAAACTATGTACAAATAGTTACCGCCCGAAGAACATTCGTAAATATTATTTTTGAAAAATTATATATATATATATATATATATATATATATCTATATATATATATATATATATATATATATATATATATATATATATATATAAATATATATATATCACACACACATATATACATACATACATACATACATATGTATGTATGTATATATATGTGTGCGTGTGTGTGTGTGTATGTATATATGTGTGCGTGTGTATGTATGTATATATGTGTGCGTGTGTATGTATGTATATATGTGTGTGTGTATGTATGTATATATGTGTGCGTGTGTGTGTGTAAAAGGTCATTTATTCACCCACTTTTTTTTAATTGTGCTTTAGAGTTTGAAGTTGACTTATGAGGTGGAGTTGAGGATGAGTGATGTGGCATCCTACATGGAGCCACCTCATCCTCCTCTCTCCCTTTTATATTTATTCAAATTCTTTTGTTGTTTTGGGGGTTACTTCATGGGATTACTTCACTCATTTTTTTGAGTGCTCTTACAATTGGAGAGAGCTAGATATTTTTGGACTGCTTGTGGATTTTAAGACCTTTTGGAATATTTGGATTGGAAAAGCTTGTTGTCAAACTTGTGGATCAAACTCTATCATGGAGAGGTAGGAGCTTGACTCTTGTAAAAAGGGTTTCTTGTTGTATTGTGCTTTTGTGAATGCTTTTAAATGTTTGGTATGTTTGTTGGTTGGTTGCGTAGATTACCTAGGTGTGGTGTTGGAGAAGACTATGGGGATATTGTGGGGAGGCATAAGAGTTATGGGGAGGCATAAGAGTTATTTGTGGAGGGATTTTGGGTTGGGTGTTCCACCTTAGACAAGAAATAGCTTACATTTCTTACTTTTGGGGGAGGCATAAGAGTATGTAGGGGTTTGAGATGAATATTTTGGTAGGTTTTTAACATGGTCACCCATTCCCCATTGGGAGGTATAAGTAGATTCCCCATAGATCTTGCTCTTTTGGCCTTTGTGTGATGAGGGCTTGTATATTTTGTTACTGTCCTTCTTGTGACTGTAACTACTTTTTATTTTGGACTGTGATATGTTTGTGAATTTTTTTTTGTGTTGTGGAAGCTTGTCTTATTGCCATGAGTTGAATCCATTTCCTATTGTAATGCGGTTGGGGCTCAGGGGCCAATGAGGAGGATGGCTTCTCCTCTTCATTGGAATTTTTTTTGGGAGGACAATGTTTCCTCTCCCCTTGTTTTTGTTGTGACCAAATGAAATCTGGAGGATCCCTCTTGTTGTTGTTCTTGGAGTTGCGTATAAAGACACATTTTGTAGTTATCCTTGGGTTCCTTATTGTAAAATTTCCCACTTTAAGTGGATGACATTGTAATATTATATATATATATATATATATATATATATATATATATATATATATATATATATATATATATATATATATATATATATATATATATATATATATATATATATATACATTGTAATATTGATCATGGTGAAGAGTTGCCCTATTTTTGGATGTGAAAGTTATAAAGGAATGAGAAAGGTTTATTTGGCATATTTTGGCAAATAGAAAAGAAGTGTAAAAGGAATTATTTCATTCAATTCACTGTTGATTCAATTTTCATCAAATGGTGTTACTCTTGTTTATAACTTGTTATTGTAAGTATATTGTAAACTCTCTATTCAAGGCTGAAATGCCTGTGTTAAAATTATTGCATTCTTCTGTATGATTTGATTAACACGTTTGAAAATAGAATTACATTATTTCTTTTCACATATTGAATGAATTAAAGTTAAATATTGTAAATTAGATTGAAATGGACTTAATATTTAGAGTATGGTAAATGAAAATAGATCAACTCCGATTTAAGTATGTTTTCCATTTGGATTCACTGTAAGACTTGCAAATAAATATCAGAAAAACATACAAAGTACCCTAAAACAATGAAATACAAGATATAATATTAAACCAAACTAAGGATGATCAAAACACATTCCAAAATAGTTTGTATTGCCCTTGCAATTTACATAGTTCATCTCTAATCGGGCAAGAGGCAAAATAATGCAATTTCATAGAAAGGAAAATAAATTCGTATTGAAATCCCAACCGTAAATCTATTAATCCTTGAAATCCATTGGAAATATTTCAAGTACGTTCTCCACACCTGGTTGGTGTGTTGAAGAAGAAGGAATAGCGAATTAGATCAATTCTGGCAGTTGAAAGAGTTTAGTTCTCATTTTAATGGAAGGAAAGACGTTTTCTTAAAGTTCACCCATCTAAGTTTTTTGAAAATAATATTTCATGCTTCCTATTCAAAGAGGAGTTTGAGACCTTTCCAAAAAGTCCTTGTTTGTCCAAATTTGAGCTTCCAGTTGAAAGTTATGGCCTTCTAAAGTTTTTTTTTACTCCGTTTGGTTTCAAAAAGAACTAACTGTCAAAAATGATTTTTTTATAAATAGGATCTGCGGGCCCAAAAATTACTTAGGGCACTTTTTGCAAAAATGAGAAAAGTCACAAGTTCTTCCACAGCCCTGCAGCCCTGCATCCTTCGCTATTGGAAATAGAATACTTCTACGGGTTCGTGGGCCCGCACTTTCAAACTTTACCTTTCGAAAAGGAAAAAGGACAAAAATTTCTGAGTCTCCCCAATGGTCCACCACCCTGCAGACAATGAGGGTCTACCACGTGGCTTCATTAGGCATCGGTGGAGGTGCGAATGGTTTTAGATCTCATCGATTTTGGAAAAAGGTTGGCAAAAATTCCTAAGTTTCCATGCCGACCCGCCTTCCTGCAGGCCACTGTTGGACTGACATGTGGCATTGCTTGGTGTCGGTGGAGGTGTAGGTTGTTTTTAAACTTCGCGCTTTTCAACACAAAATCTGAAATTTCTAAGTTTCTCCGATGGTCCACTTTTCCCACTTTTTACTTTTGGGCCAGACACGTGGCATCTCTAGGCGTCGGCGGAGGTGCGAGGGTTTTTGAACCTTTTTTCCCTTTTAAAAGAAAAAGAGTTAAAATCCAAATTACCTCCAATGACCTGCCTTCCTGTGTGGGCTTAAAAATGTGCCATGCATACCATGTGCATTTGGGAAAATTTTCTTCCCCAGGCCCGTAGGCCCGCCTTTGGGAAAATTTTCTTTCCCAAGTCTGTCAACCTGTAACTTAAGAAATATAAGGAGTTAGGAGGAATTCTTTATATCATTCGAAAGGGGAAGTAATTTCCTATCTAATGGAAATGTTTTTAGGTAATATTAAGTGCGTTAAATATGTGAAAAATCAAGTTGAAGTGCAAAGATGAGTTTGAGAGTGAGTAAGTGGGAAATTACCCCTTTTTAACTTAAATGTTTAACCCTAGAGCATGGGTTGACATTTTTGAAGGGTCACGTTAGGGGATAAGAGAATGTCTTTCTAACCCATGTAAATAAGGACCTTGGTTATCATTTAGACCTAGTAAAATTAAATACCTTGGGCATTTAATTGTTTTGGCCCGTTTGACCCTCTAAAATCAATTAAGGAACATTTAGATATAGTGATAGTTTAATTATTTATTAAATTAACACCTAAGAGAAATTTAACTATTTTTTTGGATTAATTACACTAATTAATTTTGTAATGTGGATCTAATGTTTGTTACAACAGGAAAATCTCATTTATTAGATCATAGTTGACTTTGAACCTTTGCTATGACAATGGTTGCTTGAAGCTTGGTCATGGACACACTTTTAAAAAAAACAAAAAAACAAAATTATTCCATAATTTTTCTATCTAAACCTAGGTTGTTCTTGGGTCTCGAGTGGTCATTTTTGTGGGCATTACACTTAGTATCAGAGTGAGGCTCAAAGCTTGGACCCTTGGGCACACTAGAAAACTTGAGATAGGAACACTAAACCTAGTGCAATATTAAACCTAGCACACTTTTAAATATAGAAAACAACTTTGTTTGAAAATTGCATATTTTAGTAAACATGGAAAACTAAATAAAACCTAGAATAATGAACCAAATCTCACCTTGGTTTGTGCAGTAGGTGCAGACAAGATGAGGGGTCATTTCACATAGATCTAGACTTGCCACCACCAGATCATGTTATAGCAGCCATCCTATCCTAGATTTTACAGATGCTCCAGGACGTTAATACCACTTTACACGGAGGATTTGTAGGAGGATGGTCAGCCAGGCATGATAGGAAGCCATCTGTTGAGGCTCATGCACGTCCTTGACACAACAAGGAGCATAGAGGAGAGAACTCTCGCATGGAGTTAGGCAGAGTAGAGTCAACATAGAGGGGACAGGGAGACCGGATGTCTAGACACAGGGATAGGTCTCAGAGCCCTAGGCTTAGAATGAGCATGCAGGGAGGCCTAGGGGTCGCCAGAATACAGCTGCAAACCATATCAGGGAGATCTTGAAGCTTTGACCATCTCATTATTCTAGTGATACAGGTGGATTTTAGGAAGAGGCCTGGTTGGTGAGCTTGAGCGGGTGCTTCAAGTTCTGCCCTTGTTCTAGCAACATGAAAGCTCGTGTTGCAATCCATTTTCTGAGGGATGGAGCAGGTGTCTGGCGGAGGACCGAGGAGAAGAAGCTCCACGTTGATTTGGAGATGGTTACTTGGGAGCTCTTTGAGGAGTGGTTTAGGAGCAGGTACTTATCACGAAGGTTCATACATCAGAGGATAGATGAGTTTCACGACCTCTGACAAGCATATTTGACAATAGTTGAGTATGAGAGTCACTCTCTGGATCTACTCCAGTATGTTGAGTACATGTAGGATGAGTAGGTACAGATTCACAGGTTCATCTAAGGCTTGAATGTAGATTTCGGTGGTGCGGTGTGTATCCATTGTCTGCAGACATTAGTTGAGGCCATTGAGAAGGCCTACATAACAGAGGAGACTCAGGGAAAGGCATAATAGGCCAGAGACAAAGTACGGAGCTGCATCCAACAGATGTAGGACAACAGGTCGAGGGGGTTAGCTCCTCCTCCTTGTGGTGGACTAGGTTCAGCATAGTTGTCTTTTAGGCCATAGAAGCAGACCCACCCACCACACAGGCCTCCACAGAGATTCAATGCAAAGAGGGGGCAGAGTATGGGGCCTCCTCCTAGGGGTCCCATTAGGACCCAGGGTACACCGAGAGCTCAATCAGAAGGAGCTTGTCAGTAGAGACCTTAGTAGTCCATAGCTGGATCATCAGGATCCACAACACAGACCTCTAGAGTACCGGCTGGAGCTGCTCATCATGGGAGAGGACTGAATAGTTGCTATGGTTGTGGTGTTGCTGGAATTTTTTTGAGAGATTGCCCACAGAACCCTAGTAACGAGGGTAAGACGTCGATCTCAGAGCCTACTATTGGTGACATGGGGCACGGTCATCGGATCTATGCAGCGATCGAGAACTGCCAGGTTGAGCATTAGAGTACTGTGATTGAGATGACACATAGCATTGGTGGTGTTCCTACCTCCATTCTATTTGATTATGCTTCTAGAGCCAAGATCTCTATAGACTCCTTAGTTAAGGAATGTGTAGTGGATTTGCGACCCTTCACCACTACTTCGGATCTTCGTATCCTTCCGTTGGGTTTGTATGGAGTCATATTGGGCATGGACTGGTTGTCTACAAAAAGAGCTAGAGTGGATTGTTATCATAAGATTATATCATGTACAGATGATCTATGAGTTGAGTTAGTGATAATGGGGGTTAGGAGACCCATTTCCATACGCACCATCTCTTCCATGTAGCTTAAGCGGTGTGTGCGATGGGGTTGTCAGATGTATGCTGTCATAGTTAGTAACATATCAGAGGATGAGTCTAGTGCACCATCGCTTAATGACCATCCCATTTTGATAGAGTTTTTTGACGTATTTATAGGGGAGGTACTAGGATTACCACCCCCACATGGGATAGATTTTCACATAGATCTGGTTCCGAGAGAAGAGCCTATCTCATGAGCACCTTATCGGATGACTACCTCTGAGCTCTGCAAGCTCAAGTTTCAACTAGAGGGCCTTTTGGAGAAAGGCCTAATCCATCCTAGTGTATCTCCTTGGGGTGCACTAGTGATATTTGTAAAGAAGAAGGATGGATCTCTGCGGTTTTGTATCGATTACCACCAACTGAACAAAGTAACGATCAAGAATTGTTACCCCCTTCTGCACATTGATGATTTGTTTGATCAAATGAATGGGGCCACATTTTTCTCTAAGGTAGATCTCAAGTTAGGCTATCATCAACTGAGGATTACGGAGGCAGATATTCATAAAACCACCTTCTGTATGAGATATGGCCATTATGAGTTCACCATGGTGCCTTTTTGTTTGACGAATGCCCACGTAGTGTTCATTAGCTTGATGAATGGGGTGTTCAGGATGTTCTTGGATCACTTTGTGCTTTTCTTCCTCGATGAAATTTTTATTTACTCACATACACGTGAGGAGCATGAGGGGCACCTTTGTCAGGTTCTTTAGTGTCTCCGTGAGCAGCAACTTTAAGGGAACCTGGAGAAGTGTACGTTCTTTTAAACCGAGGTGTAGTATTTGGGCCACATCATTTCTAGGGAAGGTATCACAGTCGATCCTTCTAATATTCGAGCTATTATGGATTTTCCAGCACCCACTAGTGTGATAAAGGTAAGCAAATTCATGGGTTTAGCAGGTTATTATAGGAGATTTGTTCAGGACTTCTCTCGGGTTGCGCACCCCATCACTTCCCTTAAGCGGAAAGGGAAGAAGTTTATTTGGTCAGACATGTGTGAGAAGGCCTTCAGGATGCTGAAGGAATGCCTTACGACAATGCCTGTTCTTGCAGTGCCAGATCTGCAGGTTGAGTTTTTCGCATGCACGGATGCTTCTTTGGTAGGAGTTGGAGGTGTGTTGATGTAGGAGGGTATAGTGCTTGCTTTTGAGTCTCATAAACTCAATGATTATGAGCTCAATTATCTGACTCATGATCTTGAGCTTGCGGCAGTTGTGCATGCCTTGGTTTAAGGGAGACACTTCCTTCTTGGCCGAAGATTCACACTTATGACTGATCACTTGAGTCTTCATCACCTCTTCACGCAACCCAATCTCAACGCTCGTCAGTGGTGTTAGATGGAGTTGCTTTGTGAGTATTACATGGAGATAGAACATGTGAAGGGGAAGGAGAATGTGGTTGCAGATGCTCTCAGAAAGAGGAAACATGTGGTTATGACCACCATAGTGAACATAAATTTGTAGAACATGATTCTACAGAAGCTCCCTCACGATAGTTTCTACATTGCATCTAGAGCAGAGATTGAGTCTCAAAGACCCCTTGAGGGGAAGTTTGATGGATTTTCATTAGAGGCAGATGGTCTTCTCAGGCACAGAGACCAGATTTATGTTCCTAGAGATGGAGGATTGAGACAGGACATTCTAACAGAGGCACATCGTGAACCCTATTCAGCCCATCCTAGGGTGAAGAAGATGCACGCCACTTTGAGACAGTTGTATCATTGGAGGGAACTTCATAGAGACGTGGCTCAGTTTGTGTCACACTGTTCCAAATATGACCAGTGAAAATTTGACCAGCCACAACAAATGTGCACTGTGATTAGGAAGGAAAGAGCAAAGTTTCCTTTCCGCCACTAAAAATTTGTATCCGATAAAATCTAGCGGCCACGTGGGGAATTCAAATTGCATCCTTAGTTTTAAGAGGTTATACCAATAATTCATAATTCTTGACGAGCTTACTACTTTAAGAATATTTTACTTTGGAAGTATTCAATAATTGTAATACCATATATAATGTCTCGTATAAGATTTATCATTATTTATGGTCAGTTATCGTTACTTTTTCAGTTTTACGAGTTATTAAATATAATTTGAATATTAATTTCTAATTATTAATTATTAAAATGGGTTTTGAATTAATAGTAAGTGCAAAAGTTGTATAGTCACGTAGGAGAATCAAAATTTCGAATAAAAAAGGCAACACATCATAACAATTTTGTTTGCAAAGGTTTCACACAAATACATAGACCTACATGAGCGGTTATGCAAATGACTATTTGTACATGTGCTCATGTAGATGATCGAATCTTTTTGCAAATTTCCAAATGTTACTGTACACATCCGACTGTGTTAAGAGATATTGGGTTACAAATCTAAACAAAGGGTTACGTTAGTTTGCATCCAGTCGTTGGCGCAAACATCTAGTTACAGTTGCATCCAATCATTTACAAACATAATAGATCATAAAGAATTTTGACATTATTTTGCATCACACACTACATAGGAAGGGGAGTTAATTCTATTCCATTCACCATTTCACATTTTATCTAGTTACTTCCCACTATATCTACGTCATCGATGCTTGGAAAACCTAGGCACATTATTATATAGACAAGCGCACAGAATTACATTGGGTTTGAGATGTAGTGTAGACCTCAACTGTAAGTCCATCATTTTGGCAGCTGAAGACAATATGACCCCCCCTCATTCTACATCTTTATTTTTTAGGGTTTGATGTTTTATGTGGTATTTTGTAGGTGATTCTTCATTGCATGTTTACGGTGACATCAACCAACCAAGTGTGAAATTCACCTGAAAAAAATGAAAATTATTTCAAAGACATAGAAACCATATTAGAATAAGATTCAAAGCTTTCTCGTAGACCAGGGCACCCAGATTTTAAACCGGGGCACCCCAAGTACCCTCATCCTTCCCCAGGCGCTCCAGTCTAGCCAGATCCACCTCTGCTAAAATTTTTTGAGGTTCGTTGCAACGCTCTGTTCCGTTGTTCCATCACTCTACCCAGTCCTAGACCAATGCGAGGTAAGTCAAATTCAATTATGTCCCTTTCCCCTTTTCATTTCATTTCATTTATAATATCAAATAAATTACTTATCATCTATATTCCATTGTATGTCATTTATCATAAGCTGTACATTTCAAATTTTAATAAAATAATCAGATTTTATTGAATAATTTTGGTGAACCTGCAGATTAGAACTATTATCCCTAGGATCCACTAAAATCCTAATGGATAAGGATAGATCTTCTTCTCGGCTCATCCTGCCTCATGTCAGTGTCAATCCTATCTATGATGAGACAACTATAGTTGAGCTTACTGCTCTATATTGTGATGCTACTATGTCTGATAAAATTGTATAATAACAGTTAGCCAACAAATTCAATGTGCTTACTAGATTTGAAAATTCTACTATTGGAATTGTTTCTAATGTGACGAGCTTCACTCATTATACACCATGTTATACAGTTATCCATGATCCTCTTTCTGAAATTTCAAAATAAATTCTAGATAATTCTCTTATTAATTTCACGCTCTTTCTCAATGATAATACACATGTGTATATTGATTCTCCTCCTAGTCAGACCACTACTCTAGCTACATCTCATGCTTCTCTTATTTCTGACACTATTTCTCATGATCCATCACATAGTAGTTTGTATAATCCTTCATACTATGTTGATGATAAAATTGATGATACACTTAATGAAATTTTCATATCTGAGTCTCTTTGATTTCAACGACACAATTGATAGTCATGATTCTACTACTTTACATATTGCAGAGTTTTAATCCCCTGCTTTATTGTCATCTTCTTCTGAGGCTGTATCTAATACCATAAATGAGTCATTTCCATCTATTAGTTCATCTCCTCTTGTTACTTCCTCTCCTCATATCACACCATCTCCATATATTAGTTCATCTTCTCTAGTTACTTCATTTCCTCCTATCACTCCATCTCCATCTATCAGTTCATCTCCTCATGTTACTTTATCTCCTCCTATCACTCCATCTCCATCTATTATTTTGTCTCCTCCTATCATCGCATTTCTATCTATCACTTCATCTCCTAAGAATGTTTTTGATGCTAGTCCTATGGATTCCATGGGTGTTCCATGTACTGCATCACCTATTTCTCCTTCGGTGCCCACATCTAGTGTGCCATTAGCATTAGAATCTCCTTCATATCCTCTCGACATCCCTATGATTAATCACAATAGAAGGATACAACCACTTAACACATTATTTCCATCTTATACTATTCGTTCACAGGATATCTTGTCCCTCATGGATACTGTGGGTCAATTATAGTCTCAAGTTCAATCACTCACATTACAAAGAAAGACCTACTATGCTTCCATTAATAACAATTCATTACATGGTAACTCTATTCTTAAGAAGATTCATAACTCAACATTTACTAAGGATTTTATCATGCCTACCTTTTAATGTTTCGATGATACTAGAAACCCTTATTTACATCTCAAGAATTACCATATGGCTCTGGCTTCATATTCTAATGACCATTTATTTATTAAAGCCTTTCGACATAGTCTTACAGATGATGCTCTACAATGGTATAATCATATACCATTTGGATCTACTAGCACTTATTGTTACATGGAATAAGATTTTGTCTTCCATTTTATCATTAACAATGGCCCTCAAGTTACATATGATTACATACCTACTTTAAATCAGGGAAAAAAACCTATCATTGATTACATCTTACAATTCAATGCTTGTATGCACCAATTATTCTTTCAACCTATCAAATTAGGAAATCGATTTGTCTTCCATCATGGTTTGATTCCAGCATTAAAATAAATATTGTAATATGACACATGTGAATCATTCACACTTGTATGCCATAGAATCATCGATCTAGAAAAGGACCTCATTGTTACACATGTTATAGATCCTCCACCTATTTTCTACTACTACTACATCTAGTTCTTCTCCATTTCCATTTATTGAGTGTCCTACACGATGTTAATATCCTCCTCGCAAGCAAGTTCAATCTGCTACATCACATAAGCGTCCTTATTCTCCTACTCCGCGGCAGGATACACCTCAATCTTGTACACCTATTTCACATGAGACATTGTATTTCTCTCATCACGCTTGATCACATGATGTGGTATGTGATCTACTTGATAAGTGTTTAATTTTTTTACTTTATAACCAACATCATCAACAACATCACTTACAATTCCAACGTGATCGACCCTATTATAACTATCACTATATCAATGGCCATAAGGACAATGATTGCTTTTCCCTTTACGATAGATTACAACAATTAGAGGATAAGGTAATCATTTACATTGGCTCTTGCTCACATGAGTGGTCCATATCTCCTCTCCGTCATCAGAAAATAACTACTCTGGTTGGAGTTATGTCCCTCCTCTAGTGCTAAGGTCATTATTAGTCCATTGCCACAGGTTGTTACTCATGCATGCTCTCCATTGTGTCCATCTATCGCTAAACCATCTCATCTATCTCATCCATCTCATCATGCTACTACTTCACATTTTCTTCCATATCCCTCGGGACTTGCATTTCCCACTACTGCTACACCCATCATTTGCACCGCTCCACAAAACATTCAGTTTGTCTCATACACTCATGCTGCTTTCATCCCACATGCTTCCACCACTTTGTGCGGGCTTGGTATTTGGTAGGTGATTTATATCACCCTACCCACCGATGAAGCAATCTTGTTCTTATGTTTCTTATATTATTGTTGAGGGATCTATTACAATAATAACATTTCTTCACATGTTTTAACGCATCATTTAGCGTACTCTATCGAATCGTTTCCCGATGATGTACTCTTTATTTACATGGTTCATTCTTGACTACTGAGGGGTCTTATCTAAATGAACCTCATCATCTATATGCATGGGGGGATAGATAATATTCTCCCCCTATCCTCATCATACTAACATATGCTTTATTATACATATTACGACCACATCACAAAGCATTCATCAAAAATGGTTATTTTTCAATCATACATTATATTATCATCATCACATTAACTACGCATTACAAGTCAACTCAACAAACATGATTAATACTCAACATATCAAAGTATCAAACATGACAATCAAATAAATCATACATCATCATCACATTATAACGTCAATAAACATCAAATACAATCATCGTATGCCAATAAATCCATCTACATATATATATCGGTTACAATCATAGTTACAAAACATCTCATCTCTGTGATCCATTTGTTACACAGGTGTTTTAGATTGAGGTGTAGGACATATTACCCTAGATCTAAATTTGTGCACAAATTCTCCATCACGGATCGACCAAAACATGTTAATCATTGGTTAGAAATAGGTTTTCAAAGTTGCTATAAAATTTAATGTGGGGAAACTATTTACCCTTTTTGAGGAGCATCAAGTAATTTCACAATAGAAACTAGACGCTATCTGCTAGACCCATTAATTTTTTCTTATAGTAAGATAATATCCCCAGCTGTTAGTGTTACCTATTTCACATAAAGAAGGCATTAAAGCAAAATATAAAATAACCAAAATATTGTCAATTTTTATGACAGTGCGCGCCCACCACAACAGCGACCTCCACTGCTCCGCCTCGCCGAAGAGAGCAGCCGTCATTCCTGGCCGTTACCGTTAAAATCGTTCCTTGTCTTGCCAATACTTTCCGTCATACTGTCGTTAATTTAACTTTTTCTGTTAGTTTACAGCGGAATTTGGTCGAGGCGAGGGGCTGGATTTACTTGTGAAGGGGTAGGCGGCTGCGCGGTCGAAGCGGCTGATCGACCGGCGGCTGAGAGCGTAATACCTTCGCTATGATCTCAAAACCGTCATCGAACGCATGTTGACTATGGTGGTGGTGGTATCTCCGCCGTCCACCGCAGCAAAACATCCGTAAACTGGGAACGGAAAAATTCTCAGAGTACACTCCCAGTGAATATTTAAATTATCTTTTTGAATATTATGAAGTTAATTTTTTTTAAAGTAAATACAGCCCCAACTGGCATTCAATCCGTGGGGTGTCTTGCGACAGTAATACAAGAAATACGAGCACACATTAAATAACAGAACAATGGGGGAACTGAACATATTAATAGAAAAGAGTTTAACAACAGAGCATATTAAAAAAAAGTATAACAATGGCAGAATTGAACAGCAAAACCATAACAGAACATACATTCCACAGCACCTCGCTTCTCTTTCGTTTTCTACTCCTAATTTAACAAGATAAACTTATGGCTTGCACAGTCCGTTAAGGCCATAGCTAGCTCTTAAAATCACCGCCGAGAAGACGATGTAGAGAAAGATGAGAATAATTTCTTTCCAAAGCTTTTTCAAATGTAACAAATACAGCTTCAGATTCGCAAAAAACGGTAATGCATCCGGCTCTGGAAATTGGTCCCTCCCTGTGGCCTCGTCGAACTGTTTAATGCATTCGTCAGCGAGCAATACGAGCATCCCAGTGAAAACAATGGCGCAAATGAGGAGAACAACCCACCAATTTTGACAGAGGAGTGTCTTGTTCTCATTCAAATCTCCAAACAGGATTGCTCCTATCACTGCCATTTGGATTCCCACGCAGTCTCTAACATAGTCTTGCAGAGACAGAGCCATGATTATAACGGATACAAATTTTTCTTATCTTCTCTCCAATGTAGCTGATGTGTCCTTTATATATTATGGAGAAAAAAAGGTTTCCGCTAATACGTGTAAACACCACCTCCCCATCTACGACTTAGAACCAGAGAAACTATACTAATTTTTCCAAATATGACCGGAGTCACGTCCACGGTCCGGTTACATTTTAAGGAATAACGAGGGAAGACCCAAATAGTTCCAAATGTGACCGGCTATGTAACTGGTTACGGGAAAAATGTAAATGAACCTGTCACATCCGGAAGGAAAAAGCTGGGTGAGCCGCATTGTTCCAATGGAAGGAAAGAGCGAAGTTTCCTTTCCGCCACTAAAAATTTGTATCCGGTAAAATCTAGCGGTCACGTGGGGAATTCAAATCGGATCCTTAGTTTTAAGAGGTCATACCAATAATTCATAATTCTTGACGAGCTTACTTCTTTAAGAATCTTTTACGTTGGAAGTATTGAATAATTGCAATACCATATATAATGCCTCGTATAAGATTTATCATTATTTATGGTCAGTTATCGTTACTTTTTAAGTTTTACGAGTTATTAAATATAATTTGAAATTACTTTCTCATTATTAATTATTAAAATGGGTTTTGAATTCATAGTAAGTGCAAAAGTTGTATAGTGACGTAGGAGAATTAAAATTTTGAATAAAAAAAGGCAACACATCATAAAAAATTTGTTTGTAAAGGTTTAACACAAATACACAAACCTACATGAGCGGTTATGTAAATGACCGTTTGTACGCGTGCTCATGTAGATGACCGAATCTTCTTGCAAATGTCCAAATGTTATTGTACACATCCGGCCGTGTCAAGAGACATTGGGTTACAAATCCAAACAAACGATTACGTTAGTTTGCATCCAGTTGTTGGCACAAACATCTAGTTGCAGTTGCATCCAATCATTTACAAACATAATCGATCGTATGTGCCAATAAACATGTGTCCACGCCCACAACTGAACGGTTGGGCTCTTGTTTTCCCCTACCTTGCTTGATGCAAATACCACTCAGGTGTCGCCACTTGTCCATGTTAACCTATTAATATGTGCAGAGCCCTCTATTTGTCACTTTCCAAACATTCTTCATTGAGCACTCGTATTTTTGTTAGTACTGGTGGAATGTGTATGTGTGTGTTTAGATATACACATATACATATAAATATATATGTATACACACACACATATGTACATATATACACATATGTGCATAGATACATATCATATATGTGTATGTATATGTATATGTGTATGTAGATACATACATACATACATACATACATATATATATATATATATATATATAAATACCTACATACATATATATAAGTTCTCCAACCTTTAAGTTCTCCTACCTACATACATATATATATTTGTTATAGTAAGCTTGGTATTTAACATTTAAGTTCTCCAACCTGTTTTACATGATATCTATAACATTATCAGTGTATTTGTTATCTATAAAAACTACACCTAATACAACTTGATTCAATAATACATCAGGATTTTTTGGTTGATTTTGAGATATTGAATATAAAGTGTTTCTTTGGGAATGCTTGTGAAAACATGGCATTTATATCGTTTATCAAAACTCTAGCGCAAAACTCTCATATTTTCAAAGTTTATATATCTTCAAGAAGATCATCATTAACAACCGTAAAACAACAATCTGCCAATAAATTATTCATCAGAAATGTAGTTATTTGATCATCAGATTGTGGTATTTTTATGGGAATGGGTCCATTGGATGACGAAATAGGTATAAGGGACTACATTTTTCATAAAAAAAGCTTTGGATGGGGTACTTGTGAACCCCAAATCATATCGTGTGGATTAAAAACACTCATTGGGGCCCATATCTCAATCCCCAAAATATGATCATCAAGATCAATTTTTTGTTAAAGTTTGGTGCCCTTTGCACCAAGGACACCACTAGGAGAGAGATCAGGAAACTATATTTTTTTCGAATACACCATGCCACTACTTTGTGTTCGAAGCAATATTCATTTCCCAATATCTAAAAATTGATGGGTGGTAATGGTGGTCGCATATTTATCTTGTGTAAATGGGGAAGTACAAGAAACAATGTCATAAAAATGGAAAATAAAAATCATAATTTAGTGTTAACTTATAATATGACATAATAAGTTGATAACTAATGTACCTTGTTATTGACCATGGCTATATTATTCCCTAGTCATTAGTTTTTGAAAATTTATGGTTTGTTGATATGGAGAAGCTTGGTGAAAAGTGTGTGAGGATGATGTAAATATCAAATGTGTAATGATTAAATTAAATAAAATGCCAATTACAATTTGAAATAATGTATAGCTTTTCATTATTCATAGTTTGACAGTTGGAAATCTAGAAAGTAGTGAGGAAGTTTGGTGAACATCCAATGGAGGGGGGATAACCAAACTCCTCATGAATTTTTGTTAGATAAATGTAAAAGGAGATGATTATGCATCAATGTCTAAATTTGTAGAGAACTCGAGAGGTTGATAGTCTCTTACTACAATTTGTCTTCTTGCACAACATGCAATGTTGATGTTCTATAAGAAGCAAACAAAATATTAGTTATATTAATGTAAAATAAATACATGTAATCATTCTCGAATAATTTAATTTAAACTTACCTCCTGATCTCCAGTTCAACCATAATTTACTTTCATCATTTCATTTAGTGTAGTTGGAATATTAGTATTCTGCAACTCATAAAAGATCTCATAATATAATGTAAGTACATAATTGGAAGATGAAAATGTAGAGTTTCCATTGCAAATAGCATATGATAAATCACTTCTAATTATGTTGGATAAATATGTACAAAAATCATAGTTGTGGCCACTAAGAGAACAGAGGATGTAGATAACAACCTCTAGTATGGAACGTCTATTGATCTTCCATGCAAGAATATTGTATCTTGAAAAAATGTAATCATAGCTTATAGGAATGTATATGCTACAACTTGCATAGATAGTTGGTTCTTGTTAGCTATACAAAAGAAAGAAAATTTTTAATAAAATTTAAAAAGCACGACAAAACTTGAAAATTTTATATAGAAAAATATTACCTTTCATCATTAAGTTGTAGTGGGACTCCAAATAATTTTTGTATTGATTAGAGAGTAAAGCTTATTTTGTGACCTAGTTCATATTCATATATGGAAACCTTGTTAAGAGGTGGATGTCTTTTGGCATTGTTCCAAATGAAATTTTTTGTGGTAGGAGGATGATGGTGAACTTTAACACTTAACTGTCATAATTATCTAATAGAAAACTCAAAAAATGGCATCCGTGTCATATCGATGCATGTTGATGATTTATGGGCACATAAGGTTTTTGAGTTGAATTTTTGGTTAAGAGATTATAGATGCGGATTCGATTTTTGTTTGGAAGGGAAAATATGAAAGGTTTTTTTATAGGATGCCTAGGTTTGGTAGGTATGAGTGCTCAAGGATGCATTTTTGGAAAATTGAAAAATAGAGGGCTTTGCATATATTTCTAGGTCAACATAGACACATGGTGACACTTGAGTGGTATATGCATCCAGAAGTGTAGGGGAAAACAAGATACCAACCATTTAGTTGTGGGTGTCGACATCCGATTGCTAGCCCAAATGATTGGTTATGGTTATAACTGACTAGTTATCAAGCTATGTTTTTTACTTTTGCAAAAGATGTAAACATATCGTGATAACCCATAGTTCAAAGATTTTATACTTTGATAAAATATTCCACCAATCAATCCCCAGGGAATTCTTATGGTGGTAGTCCTTCAACGTTTCCACTGAATCCATTATTTTAATTTTGACAAGGCATAAGAATTTATTACAAATTTATAATTCTCCTTTACTCAGAGTGAACTTTGAAGCAAGGTGGATAATATAAACCACACATAATGGATAAATCTATGGAGATTATAGGGAAAATATCGATTGGCCAATAATTTTCATCCATTGGATGATAGGTTTCATCCATTCGATAATAGGTTTTAGCCATTCGATAATGAAATTTGTACGTTGGCCAATGTAATCCCGAATCCATTCGTCAATACTAGCTCAATCTAGGGGCTTAGATTGAGCACCAACAAGATGGATGTGAAAATTCCCTTTCTGAATGGAGATCTATAAGAGGAATTTTACATGACTCGGCCTGAGGGTTTTGTAGTAACTGGTGAAGAAATAAAGGTATGTAGACGTAGGAAAAATGGCCTTAAACGGGAACACCGGGCATGGTACATAAAAATTGATGAACATCTCGTTTAGCATGGATTTTTCAAAAGTCCATATGATGCTAATTTCTAGATTAAGAAGCAAGGAGGAGATATTGTGATAGTTTTTGTATATATCGACAATCTAGTCATCATTGCCAGAACAGTGAAGGTGATAGATGCTATGAAGAAATATCTTAATCGATCATTCGACATGAAAGATATTGGGATCATGTACTACTGTCTTGGATTGGATTACGATAAAAGGAGAATCACCTCTTTTTTTATCAGTTTATGTATACCAAGACAAAACTCGAGAAGTTCAGGATGATGGATTGCACACCTATTGCTACACCCATGGAGACGAGACTATAGTTATCTCATTCAAATCCATCTCCTCTGATAAATGAAACTCTTTAGCAATAGTTGATCGGTAGTCTCATTTACCTCATATATACTAGACTAGATATCAACTTTGCAGTGAGCTATCTTTATAAGTTTATGCAGGAACTCAAAGTTTTTCATTGTAAAACAATAAGGTAGATCTTGAGGTATCTCAAAGGAACTATGGGTATTGGTCTAGAATAAAAGAAGAACGACTAATTCTTATTGACTATATATTCAAATTCAAATCATGTAGGTAACATTCATGACACAAAATCCACTTATGGATTTGTATTCTTTTTGGGATCTGGACCGATGTCATGGGGAATCAAGAAACAAAACATTGTTTCTCGATCTTTTACAGACGTTGAATATTGTGCAACAGGTGGAGCTATCTGTGAAGCGATATGGCTATGTTGAAAACTTGAGGGACTTGGAGTATCACAAGAGAAATCCACCACCTTGAATGTTGACAATGAGGATTTTCTCAAACTTGTTCACAATCCTATTTTTAATGAGATAACCAAACATATTGAGGTACACGCTCACTTCATATGCGAGCATGTGTTGAAACACAATACACAACTTCAAATTTTCCCAACAAGTGAACAATGAGAAGATACCTTCACAAAGTCACTTGCACGTGACGAGTTGGAGTTGTCCGGAGAGTTCTTCTCCTAATCCCTTGAAGCAATGCGAAATTAAGGGGTGAATGTTAGGTCAAACTTATTTTACATTTGGTAATTTTACATTTATGACCTTAGTTACTTTACATTAGGTAAACCTATATTTTACCAGCGTAATTAGTGGGTTGATATTGTTATTTAATTGTTATATTGTTTCATAACAATATTTGTTTGTATTACATTTTTTTGTGCTTCCCGAATGTATTTTGGAAGCTACTGTAACTAGGTTTTTAGTTTGTTGTTGTACAATACGTATAAGTATTGCAACACTTCATTTCCATTGTAATCAGCTTGAAAGATGTAATATGGATGCAATTTGTTATTTTCATATCAATAAAATAATCACAGGTTGCCTCCATGTCCTCGGTCCTCAGCATAGAAATACCCTTTTTAGAATGATGTGCCCTAACAAATTACTTTCAGTGACCCCAAAGATACATTTATTTGGATTGAGGGAAATTCCATGCTTGTATAATCATTACAAGATTGTGCACAAAGATTTGACATCGTTTGTGAGCTCCCTAGAGAAGACTATGAGGTCATCCATGTACATAATGATACATTTTCCAATCAATTACTTGCTCAAGCAATGTACATGGTGTGTTAAAAGGTTGTACCAATTATAATCAAGATGAATGAAATTATCCTATATGAAAATTTACCCCACTTGGTGGTGAATGCTATTTTGATTCTACATTCTTTATGTGTAATGAATTGATTATATCCTAAGTACCGATCCAAGAAGGAAATCATTTATGCACCATTCATAATATGCAATACCTTATCAATGGATGGAAATGGGTAGTTACATATCTTAGAAGCCTTGTTTAGATTTTAGAAGTCCATACAAAAGAATATTTCTACACTTTTATTATAGGAAGGAACAAGCTTTATGACCCATATTGAGTGAAGAATTAGAAATATGATAATTGCAATCAACAACTTTTGTACTTCCTTTACAATGAGAGGCTCTAAAATGTGTTGCAAAGCCTTTTCCTTTGGCGGAATGGATTTACACTAGGATTTAGTGGGATGGTCTGTAACTCACAAAACATATCATAATATAATGTAAGTACATAATTGCAAGATAAACATGTAGCGTTGTCACTACAAATAGCATATGATAAATCACTTCTAATTATGTTGGATAAATATGTACACCAGTCCTATTTTTGGCCATTCACATAATAAAGGATGTAGAAAAAAACCTCTAGTATGGTATGTCTATTGATCTTCCATGCAAAACTATTGTATCCTGAAAAAATGTAATCATAGCTTGTAGGAATGTATGTGCTAGAGCTTGCACAGATCGTTGATTTTGGTTAGCTATACAAAAGCAAGAAAAATGTTATTGAAATTTTTAAAAAGCATGAAAAAACTTGAATATTTTATAAAGAAAAATATTACCTTTGATCAATAAGTTGTAGTGGGACTCCAGATACCGTTTGTCTTGATTAGAGAGCAAAGCTTATTTTGTGACATGGTTCACATTCATATGTGGAAATCCTGTTAAGAGGTGGATGTCTTTTGGCATTGTTCCAAATGAAAATTATCGTGGTAGGAGCATGATGGTGAACTTTGACTCTTACCTATCATAATTGGCTAATAGAAAAATCAAAAAATTGGTATCAAGGCACGCAAACAAGCATGTAAAAATTGCGTATGTCCACCTAATCACTTAATGTTTCCTTGATTTTCAATAGGTTGACGATTTGTGGGCACATAAGGTTTTTGAATTGAAGTTTTGGTTGAGAGATTATAGATGCGGCTTCCATTTTTGTTTGGAAGGATTTGTTTACAGGATGCCTACGTTTGGTAGATACGAGTGCTCAAGGAAGAATGTTTGGAAAGTGACAAATAGAGGGCTCTGCACATATTAATAGGTTAACATGGACAAGTGGCGACACCTGAGTGGTACTTGCATCAAGCAAGGTAGTGGAAAACAAGAGCCCAACCGTTCAGTTGTGGGTGTGGACACATGTTTATTGGCACATACAATCGATTATGTTTGTAAATGATTGGATGCAACTGCAACTAGATGTTTGCGCCAACAACTGGATGCAAACTAACGTAATTGTTTGTTTGAATTTGTAACCCAGTGTCTCTTGACACGGCCGGATGTGTACAATAACATTTGGACATTTGCAAGAAGATTCGGTCATCTACATGAGCATGCATACAAACGGTCATTTACATAACCGCTCATGTAGGTTTGTGTATTTGTGTTAAACCTTTGCAAACAAAATTGTTATGATGTGTTGCCTTTTTTTTTCGAAATTTTGATTCTCCTACGTCACTATACAACTTTTGCACTTACTATGAATTCAAAACCCATTTTAATAATTAATAATGAGAAAGTAATTTCAAATTATATTTAATAACTCGTAAAACTTAAAAAGTAACGATAACTGACCATAAATAATGATAAATCTTATACGAGGCATTATATATGGTATTGCAATTATTCAATACTTCCAACGTAAAAGATTCTTAAAGAAGTAAGCTCGTCAAGAATTATGAATTATTGGTATGACCTCTTAAAACTAAGGATCCGATTTGAATTCCCCACGTGACCGCTAGATTTTACCGGATACAAATTTTTAGTGGCGGAAAGGAAACTTCGCTCTTTCCTTCCATTGGAACAATGCGGCTCATCCAGCTTTTTCCTTCCGGATGTGACAGGTTCATTTACATTTTTCCCGTAACCAGTTACATAGCCGGTCACATTTGGAACTATTTGGGTCTTCCCTCGTTATTCCTTAAAATGTAACCGGACCGTGGACGTGACTCCGGTCATATTTGGAAAAATTAGTATAGTTTCTCTGGTTCTAAGTCGTAGATGGGGAGGTGGTGTTTACACGTATTAGCGGAAACCTTTTTTTCTCCATAATATATAAAGGACACATCAGCTACATTGGAGAGAAGATAAGAAAAATTTGTATCCGTTATAATCATGGCTCTGTCTCTGCAAGACTATGTTAGAGACTGCGTGGGAATCCAAATGGCAGTGATAGGAGCAATCCTGTTTGGAGATTTGAATGAGAACAAGACACTCCTCTGTCAAAATTGGTGGGTTGTTCTCCTCATTTGCGCCATTGTTTTCACTGGGATGCTCGTATTGCTCGCTGACGAATGCATTAAACAGTTCGACGAGGCCACAGGGAGGGACCAATTTCCAGAGCCGGATGCATTACCGTTTTTGCGAAATCTGAAGCTGTATTTGTTACATTTGAAAAAGCTTTGGAAAGAAATTATTCTCATCTTTCTCTACATCGTCTTCTCGGCGGTGATTTTAAGAGCTAGCTATGGCCTTAACGGACTGTGCAAGCCATAAGTTTATCTTGTTAAATTAGGAGTAGAAAACGAAAGAGAAGCGAGGTGCTGTGGAATGTATGTTCTGTTATGGTTTTGCTGTTCAATTCTGCCATTGTTATACTTTTTTTTAATATGCTCTGTTGTTAAACTCTTTTCTATTATATGTTCAGTTCCCCCATTGTCTGTTATTTAATGTGTGCTCGTATTTCTTGTATTACTGTCGCAAGACACCCACGGATTGAATGCCAGTTGGGGCTGTATTTACTTTAAAAAAAATTAACTTCATAATATTCAAAAAGATAATTTAAATATTCACTGGGAGTGTACTCTGAGAATTTTTCCGTTCCCAGTTTACGGATGTTTTGCTGCGGTGGACGGCGGAGATACCACCCACCACCACCATAGTCAACATGCGTTCGATGACGGTTTTGAGATCATAGCGAAGGTATTACGCTCTCAGCCGCCGGTCGATCAGCCGCTTCGACCGCAGCAGCCGCCTACCCCTTCACAAGTAAATCCAGCCCCTCGCCTCGACCAAATTCCGCTGTAAACTAACAGAAAAAGTTAAATTAACGACAGTATGACGGAAAGTATTGGCAAGACAAGGAACGATTTTAACGGTAACGGCCAGGAATGACGGCTGCTCTCTTCGGCGAGGCGGAGCAGTGGAGGTCGCTGTTGTGGTGGGCGCGCACTGTCATAAAAATTGACAATATTTTGGTTATTTTATATTTTGCTTTAATGCCTTCTTTATGTGAAATAGGTAACACTACTAACAGCTGGGGATATTATCTTACTATAAGAAAAAAATTAATGGGTCTAGCAGATAGCGTCTAGTTTCTATTGTGAAATTACTTGATGCTCCTCAAAAAGGGTAAATAGTTTCCCCACATTAAATTTTATAGCAACTTTGAAAACCTATTTCTAACCAATGATTAACATGTTTTGGTCGATCCGTGATGGAGAATTTGTGCACAAATTTAGATCTAGGGTAATATGTCCTACACCTCAATCTAAAACACCTGTGTAACAAATGGATCACAGAGATGAGAGATGTTTTGTAACTATGATTGTAACCGATATATATATGTAGATGGATTTATTTGGCATACGATGATTGTATTTGATGTTTATTGACGTTATAATGTGATGATGATGTATGATTTATTTGATTGTCATGTTTGATACTTTGATATGTTGAGTATTAATCATGTTTGTTGAGTTGACTTGTAATGCGTAGTTAATGTGATGATGATAATATAATGTATGATTGAAAAATAACCATTTTTGATGAATGCTTTGTGATGTGGTCGTAATATGTATAATAAAGCATATGTTAGTATGATGAGGATAGGGGGAGAATATTATCTATCCCCCCATGCATATAGATGATGAGGTTCATTTAGATAAGACCCCTCAGTAGTCAAGAATGAACCATGTAAATAAAGAGTACATCATCGGGAAACGATTCGATAGAGTACGCTAAATGATGCGTTAAAAACATGTGAAGAAATGTTATTATTGTAATAGATCCCTCAACAATAATATAAGAAACATAAGAACAAGATTGCTTCATCGGTGGGTAGGGTGATATAAATCACCTACCAAATACCAAGCCCGCACAAAGTGGTGGAAGCATGTGGGATGAAAGCAGCATGAGTGTATGAGACAAACTGAATGTTTTGTGGAGCGGTGCAAATGATGGGTGTAGCAGTAGTGGGAAATGCAAGTCCCGAGGGATATGGAAGAAAATGTGAAGTAGTAGCATGATGAGATGGATGAAATAGATGAGATGGTTTAGCGATAGATGGACACAATGGAGAGCATGCATGAGTAACAACCTGTGGCAATGGACTAATAATGACCTTAGCACTAGAGGAGGGACATAACTCCAACCAGAGTAGTTATTTTCTGATGAGGGAGAGGAGATCTAGACCACTCATGTGAGCAAGAGCCAATGTAAATGATTACCTTATCCTCTAATTGTTGTAATCTATCATAAAGGGAAAAGCAATCATTGTCCTTATGGCCATTGATACAGTGATAGTTACAGTAGGGTCGATCACGTTGGAATTGTAAGTGATGTTGTGGATGATGTTGGTTATAAAGTAAAAAAATTAAACACTTATCAAGTAGATCACATACCACATCATGTGATCAAGTGTGATGAGAGAAATACAATGTCTCATGTGAAATAGGTGTACAAGATTGAGGTGTATCCTGCCACGGAGTAGGAGAATAAGGACGCTTATGTGATGTAGCAGATTGAACTTGCTTGGGAGGAGGATATTAACATCGTGTAGGACACTCAATAAATGGAAATGGAGAAGAACTAGATGATGTAGTAGTAGTAGAAAATAGGTGGAGGATCTATAACATGTGTAACAATGAGGTCGTTTTCTAGATCGATGATTCTATAGCATACAAGTGTGAATGATTCACATGTGTCATATTACAATATTTATTTTAATGCTGGAATCAAACCATGATGGAAGACAAATCGATTTCCTAATTTGATAGGTTGAAAGAATAATTGGTGCGTACAAGCATTGAATCGTAAGATGTAATCAATGATAGGTTTTTTTTTTTTTTTTTCCCTGATTTAAAGTAGGTATGTAATCATATGTAACTTGAGGGCCATTGTTAATGATAAAATGGAAGACAAAATCTTATTCCATGTCACAATAAGTGCTAGTAGATCCAAATGGTATATGATTATACCATTGTAGAGCATCATCTGTAAGACTATGTCGAAAGGCTTTAATAAATAAATGGTCATTAGAATATGAAGCCAGAGCCATATGGTAATTCTTGAGATGTAAATAAGGGTTTCTAGTATCATCGAAACATGAAAAGGTAGGCATGATAAAATCCTTAGTAAATGTTTAGTTATGAATCTTCTTAAGAATAGAGTTACCATGTAATGAATTGTTATTAATGGAAGCATAGTAGGTCTTTCTTTGTAATGTGAGTGATTGAACTTGAGACTATAATTGACCCACAGTATCCATGAGGGACAAGATATCCTGTGAACGAATAGTATAAGATGGAAATAATGTGTTAAGTGGTTGTATCCTTCTATTGTGATTAATCATAGGGATGTCGAGAGGATATGAAGGAGATTCTAATGCTAATGGCACACTAGATGTGGGCACCGAAGGAGAAATAGGTGACGAAGTACATGGAACACCCATGGAATCCATAGGACTAGCATCAAAAAACATTCTTAGGAGATGAAGTGATAGAAAGAAATGCGATGATAGGAGGAGACAAAATAATAGATGGAGATGGAGTGATAGGAGGAGATAAAGTAACATGAGGAGATGAACTGATAGATGGAGATGGAGTGATAGGAGGAAATGAAGTAACTAGAGAAGATGAACTAATATATGGAGATGGTGTGATATGAGGAGAGGAAGTAACAAGAGGAGATGAACTAATAGATGGAAATGACTCATTTATTGTATTAGATACAACCTCAGAAGAAGATGACAATAAAGCAGGGGATTAACACTCTGCAATATGTAAAGTAGTAGAATCATGACTATCAATTGTGTCGTCGAAATCAAAGAGAGAGTCAGATATGAAAATTTCATTAAGTGTATCATCAATTTTATCATCAACATAGTATGAAGGATTATACGAACTACTATGCGATGGATCATGAGAAATAGTGTCAGAAATAAGAGAAGCATGAGATGTAGCTAGAGTAGTGGTCTGACTAGGAGGAGAATCAATATACACATGTGTATTATCATTGAGAAAGAGCGTGAAATTAATAAGAGAATTATCTAGAATTTATTTTGAAATTTTAGAAAGAGGATCATGGATAACTGTATAACATGGTGTATAATGAGTGAAGCTCGTCACATCAGAAAACAATTCCAATAGTAGAATTTTCAAATCTAGTAAGCACATTGAATTTGTTGGCTAACTATTATTATACAATTTTATCAGACATAGTATCATCACAATATAGAGCAGTAAGATCAAATATAGTTGTCTCATCATATATAGGATTGAGACTGACATGAGGCATGATGATTCGAGAAAAAGATCTATCCTTATCCATTAGCATTTTAGTGGATCCTAGGGAAAATAGTTCTAATCGGCAGGTTCACCAAAATTATTCAATAAAATCTGATTATTTTATTAAAATCTAAAATGTATAGCTTATGATAAATGACATACAATGGAATATAGATGATAAGTAATTTATTTGATATTATAAATGAAATGAAATGAAAAGGGGAAAGGGACATACTTGAATTTGACTTACCTCATAGTGGTCTAGGACTGGGTAGAGTGATGGAACAATGGAACAGAGCGTCGCAATGAACCTCAAAAAAATTCAGCAGAGGTAGATTTGGCTAGACTGGGGCGCCTAGGGAAGGATGAGGGCACTTGGGGTGCACCGATCTGAAATCTGGGCGCCCTGGTCTACGAGAAAGTTTTGAATCTTAATCTAATATGGTTTTTATGTCTTTGAAATAATTTTCCTTTTTTCACGTGAATGTTGCACTTGCTTGGTTGATGTCACCGTAAACCTGCAATGAAGAATCGCCTGTAAAATACCACATAAAACATCAAACCCTAAAAATAAAGATGTAGAATGAGGGGTCATACTGTCCTCAGCTGCCACAATGATGGACTTACAAGTGAGGTCTGCACTACATCTCAAACCCAATGTAATTTTGTGTGCTTGTGTGTACAATAATGTACCTAGGTTTCCCAAGCATTGATGACAGAGATATAGTTGGAAGTAACTAGATAAAATGCAAAATGGTGAATGGAATAGAATGCACTCCCCTTCCTATGTATTGTGTGATGCAAAATAATGTCAAAATTCTTTCTCTTCCTCTATATAGATATCTAGCCCTTGATAAAAATAGTCTTCCCATATGATGGTAGGTGTGTTGTGTTTATATAGGGATACCTTGCTCAATTTTTGACTCTAATGACTCGACATGTCGACTAGTACCCAGGAGATGAGAAGGAAAACCGAAAAGACCGACCTCGAATGTGAAAAAATATAACCAAGTGTGATGGGGACCACGGTCCCATAGGAATCTAATCCCTCTCTAGGTGACCTAGTCAAGAGACTAGTGATTACTGACAGATAGGGATCCTTAAGACCTGATCGGAACTGTGTGTGTGAGTGAAAAATGTACAAAGACCAAAAACGATAAATACCAAAAAAATGACTATACTATGGAATGGGTCATCAGTGAATACTTTTCTTACGCAATATTCATATATAAAACAACATACTTGGTGGTATATAAATAGTAGTAAGTGCATGATTTTGTGACTACAATGAATACATGACCAGGACTGTTTGTTAGGACTCATATTATGGATATACCACTTTTATTTTGGGCCCCTAGCTTCACTTGAGTAGGGGTGTTAGATTAGGTTGTTTACCTTAGTTCGTGTTCAAATAGGTACTTTATTTACCTTACCTTTTATTTATCCTCACCCACTTATGTGTGGATATTTATTTTATCTTATTTAGGTATTAGGAAGATATTATCTAGTTATTAGGTTAGATTTTTCCTTGATTTATGGCTTGATCTATTGCCTTGAATAGTTCTTAGATTGATCTTCCTTTCCTATATAAGCAAGGCCCCTTCTCAGTATACTAAAGAGAGTTCCATAATAATGCATGATATTGATGTTCATTTAATTGCAAATGTTTTTATAAAGTTATTTTGTCACATTTCTTTCATCTTACTAAGTGTGGTGTTTATTAGAATATGATTTCTTTGTGGCCTGGAATGATTTTTTTTATCATTATTTTTAATCTTTAATCATAGCGTTGACACCTATTAAGCCCTCTAATACTCGAGGGTGGAAAATATCTCAGTATAACTATGAGGTATTCTACACTTACCATTAGATTCCAAGACAATGAGGAATGCAAAGCCCTCCATGATATAATCTGAAGTCTCACCAATAAAGGAATTATCCCCACATATAAAATCCTTTCATAATCCAACCTCGATATACTAAAACCCAAAAATTAAATCAAACACATCCCTCAAAATCCTAAACATAACAACTCAAAATGATATTTTCACATCATACTTAGCAAAAGAAAGGCTTCCTCTAGCAGAGCTCCTCTCCATCAAATAGATGAAATCCGTATAACCATAAGGGTTTTTACACAAGACTCAAAGGCCCCAAATAAAAATGGGCCTACATTCTCCATCCCCAATGCTCCCTCATAATCATCTACTGCATCACCATATAAGGCCAATCTTTCCATCCTTGCCACACCTCATACTCAGTCTTCCATGTCCATACAAAAAACTTTCCTTAAAAAGTTACATCAGGATATTGTCAAAATGTCTCTTTACGAGCTCTTCAAAAATTCTCCGTAGCATTGATAAGCCATGATTGAAGCTCTCTAATCCATATTAGCACCATTGGATGATCTCCAATCATTCACCAACCTGGTTGGTGCACTCAAGATGTATGTCAATATCACATTCAATTATTCTGAAATCCCTTTCTTACAACTTGAAGACCATGATCTTCCTATATTTCACACTTCTTAAATTAATGATACTCTACTCAAGAAATTTATGATTGACACTAGTGCCAACATCAACATTACATCATCACATGCCTTCAAACACATTTACTTACTCGACACCATATTCTCCTAATCACCTATTGTTCTACGTGCCCTTAATGACACCATCACCCCCACATTAGGAATGGTCATTTTCCCATTAATACAGACCCAAACCCCTCCATGAACTCTTCTATCTTATAGAAGGATATTTTTAATATATCCCCCCATGAACTCTTATATCTTGTAGAAGGATGGTAAAAATGTTATAGTCTCCACTAATTCAAATCCGTTAAAGTCTTTTCATATGACCTATAGGACCAATGATGTTCTACTTTAAAAAATACCATGTCTCCCAATTAAGATTCTACAAGTTCATCCATCCTCGCATCCAAGATACCGTATGGTAACTCTATTGAAGACATCATGCAATGTTTGTCACTGGAGGAGTACTACCTCCTAGCCCTTAACACACTCCCCTTTCCTAAAACCTATGGGAGACCCAAAATAAAAACTATTGTATGATCCTAACATGGGAAATATCATTTCCTTCAGTCCCCCTTTCCTTTAGACACAGTTAGTGTACGGATGAATCAACCTCCCTTCATCTCATCTCGATGATCAACCACACACTAAGCCCTTCTCCTTAGACTTCTCTTTCCTAGATAAACCTTAGTTTTCCCAGACTTATCTTTACTGTTGCACGTGGAAAGGGTTTGGTTGGTGTCAATATGAGTAGGTTCCACATGACTTAGCCTTTGAATACCTAAGAAAACCTCAAAATAAATATAGTCTAGGCTTCAAACTCCCTTATTCACATCCATAATCATCTATAACATAACCTCAAACACTGTTATCACCATTATCATATCCACCCTCAGAAAATGATGAAACCGTATTTATTCCTCCTAAAAATATTTAATAACTATTATCACACTTACACCTCTAACTTATCAAGCTAATGGAAAAATTGAATCTATTCCTCTCCCATTATCACATATGATAAAAGAGGATTCCCCTATTATCAATGTTCTTCATTTTCATGATGATGATGCCATCTTAACTTATATGAAGGGAAAAACCAACTACCTTTGTAAATACCTACCTCTTAACACATAAACTTCTCAATGAGTGAACCATCGATGTTAATATTGAAACATCACAAGGGCCACACATTGTCAAGGCCAACCAATCCTTAGACCCACACAAACTCCAAGAATTTTCCACCTTCTTTTCCAAACATATTCAATCCTTCACATAGTCCTATAGTAACATGCTTAGTATATACCCTAACATAAGATCTAAAACATCATTTCCATCTTGAATGCTAAACCTATGAAGTAAAAACTTTGTAGAATGCATCTTTTTCTAGCACTACTTGTCCAAGAAGATCTTTAACATCTTCTTTCATCCAACTTCATACTACATATTGATTACCCATAATAGGTTTCCAACATAATATCCTCACCAAATCCACAGTAAAATTGTGTGTCTATACATACTTTTGAGATCTTAGCCTCAATTTCCCTAAATATGATTTTACTCTACCCAATATCGACCATCTCATTGATCTTACAACAAGCCATGAGATGATGTCTCTTAATGATGCTTTATTTGATTAAAATCAACCTCTCATAACACCATAGGATCATAAAAAGACATCGTTTATCATCCTATGAGAAACCTTCTACAAAATAGTAATACCCTTTGTCCTGAAAAATGCAGGAGACACTTATCAATGTGCCACGACTTACATTTTCCGTGATCTCATCCAAAAAATCATAGAGGACTACATCGATGATATTTTTGGTAAATCCAAACACCAAAGAGATCATCTAATTATTCTGGACATGATCTTTATGTGTCTATTACAATTATTCCTCCATATTAATCTTGTTAAGTGTGTATGTGGATTCTTCAAAAGAAAACTCCTGGGATTTATAGTATCTATTAGGGGCATTGAACTTGACCATGCTAAAGTTAAACCCATTTCCAAACTTCCTCAACCATCCAATCTTGAACAAATCCATATCCTTTAAGGGAAGCTCACATCCATTCATCAATTTATTTCTCAATTATCAAACCACTGAAAACCTTTCCATCACCTCCTTAGAAAGGACATCCACTTCAACTGGGATGATAATTTTCAACAAGAATTCGATGCCCTCTAATGATATCTTCCATCACCACCAATGCTTACACATGCACATAAGGGGGGTCTCTTCTATCTTTACATATCCACAACTGACCATGAATTTGGAGCCATGTTGGCATATTGGGATGAAAAAGGTAAAGAACCAGCCATTTATTACATTAGCTGCACCCTTCATGAGTACGAAACTCACTATTCAAAAATTTAAAAATTGTGTTGTGAATTATATTTTATAACTTCCAAGATGCATCACTATCTCATCAATCATGAAAATTATGTGATCACAAACCTCAGTCCACTCAAAACTATGCATTATAAATCATATTATAATGATGAGATCACTAGATGGCTTACACTTATGACTAAGTTTGACTAGGAATTCATCTCTCATAAATCTATTAAGGGACAAGTCATTACTGTTCAGCTCATTGAAGCTCCTCTTACTATCAATCAACTCCCTTACAAACACTTCCCTGAAAAATCTAACAACACTCTCAACCATGACAACTCCCTTCTTAAAATGATCTTGTTATTTGATGGGTAAAAATAAAAGATGGGGGAGGCACCAAAATAGTCATAACCCCCCCTTAGGATACTCCTATCCTGTTCTCTTTAAAACATAATTATTAATGCACTAACAACATGGCAGAATATGGATCTCTTATCACGGATCTTTAGACCATGATTTTCTTTGTGTAAAAATCCTTGACATATACTGAGACTCACAACTTATCATCAACCAAATCAAAGTGATCTATCAATGTAAAATAAAATCTTATAAAAATATAAAACTATTGTCAAAGACTTACTAGAACTCTTTGACCACTATTAAATCAAAACCACCCCTGAATCATCTAAAAATTTGGAGACACCATGGATTTTTTTTGGGTCTCTCATCCCTTTATCACCTGATGACTCTAAATTTTTTGTGGTCATACAAAAAATCATTCAACCATCTTATACCAACATGTATCTTCCTACCACTAGTCACATAAAAGACAATTCATCTGACACGTGGTACACAAAAACGTACAATTATCTATCCATCAACAAAATACCTTTGGATTTATCCATAAATGGAAACAGATATTTTCAGCTATGCACCTCTCGATATATCATCCTGGGGATATCCTTTACAAAATAAGATTCAACGGCCTCCTCTGGTGTTTTAAAAATTTGGAGGCTCATCTAGTTAGATAAGAGGTCCTTGATGGCATATCCAGTGGACACTTGAAGAGTTTTCTTATTTCCAAATGCATCTTACGCATTGGCTACTATTGGTCTATCCTAAACCAAGACTATTGTGACTATGTGAAAAAATGCATCAAGTTCCAATAACTTTCTAATATCATACATATCCTTAGCCATGATCTTCAACCAACACAAGACTTATGGCCCTTCTCACAATAGGGGATTGATCTTATTGTACTTATCAATCCTCGTTCGTCACAATGAAATAAATATATTATCACAACAACTGATTATTTCACCAAATGGGTGGAAACAACCCTCTTATCTCCACTAAAGTAGATAAACTTGTAAAATTCATCCATCATCACACTGTCTTTCACTTTGGTAATACCTCATAATTTCATCATAGATAATAGAAATTCCTTCAAAAAAATAAATTTCAAAAACTTTGCGACACATACAATATAACCATCATCTTTTCATATCCTTACTATCCACAAGCTAATGGCCAAGATGTCAAAAAAAACACTCAACAAAATCCTCTTGACTATTATCAACCAAGCTAGTAAAAATTGACATCTCTAAATACCATTTGCATTGTAGGCATATTGAACCAACTTTAAAATCCCTATGCAAGCTAAACCCTTCTCCTTAGTATATGACACCAAATTTGTTCTTCATCTCAAAATTCAAATCTCATATTTACGTATTTCCCTCATAGACTTCATCCCTGATAAAGAATATCGTTAAAAACACCTATCATAACTAGAATCATTAGATGAACGTTATCTAATTGTGATTTAAAAATATAGAAAATATAAATGCTAAATCATAATTAAGTTACATTGCAATGATATAAAAATGTAGTATATATTTGGCCTAAGTAATAAGAAAGATACATGTAAAAATCCTAAGTGCAAGAGGGAGGAAGGAAGACATAGTTGATTTACAATAATCCCAAAAATGTGTTTAGCTAGAAAAATTCTCAAACAAGAGGGTAGAATGTCACAAACCGAGCCCAGATAATTGTTTGAGTGTTAGAAATGTTGGGACTAGGGCACTTAGACTAGGTCAGGGGTGCCTAGGTGTTGTAGACCTCCTCTGGTAACCTCTGAATACTCAAAACCTCATAAAATCAATTTTGTAGGGTCGCGAGATCTTTGTTGGATGTAATTGATTGATCACCGAGCTCACCTAAAACCTACAAAGAGAAATAAAACCTAAAAAACCCATAACACATCAAATTCTAAAAAGAAAAAGATGAAAATGGGGAGTTATATTAACCCCAACGGTCACCTGACTAAGTGAAATTACGATCTAGGTATTGCACTACATTTCAAAATCTATGTATTTCTATGTGTGTGTAGAATCGTACCCTAGGTAGATCTTGTGCCAAAAACACTTGAATAACGAGCAATATATAGATGTAGAATATGTAAATAGATGTTTGCATGGAAAAATTAACTTCCCCTCATATGCATATAAGTAGAAAGAACAATCCCTTTTCCCTTATGTGGAACTAGATGGGTACTTGAATGCTCTTGTAATGGCTCTTGGATGGTACCGTAGGTGGTGATAGTAGATGTTTAGTACTTGGTCCTTTATTATGGTCACATAGATTTATATTTATATGATTCACTTGTTTGAATTTCATAATTAAAAACTAAAAGGCTGACCCATAAGAAAACAAGATCCCCAATGGCTAGAAGATACCTAAAAGAGGTGAGAAAAATACAAAGAGGTCGAGGGAACCCAGAAGGATGCGGGCACCTGGGCACTGGTGTCTTAGCTGGGCATTGGTAGTTAGACTCAAAAAATAAGAAGTATTGAAATTTAGACTAGGAAATAGGGTGTGTAAGGTTAAGAAGGAAACAAGAAAGAAAGCAAAGACATTAAAGACAATGGTCAATTATTACTTTTCTCACTTAGGAACCATATGAATAGTAGTATGTGACTAAGGCCTAGAAATGTACCCAAAGTGTGTGACTTATTGTCTACATTTTCCCCCAATTTATGTTGTTGAGAGAATACTTGATAACATAAAGTAGATAAGACATGCGTGCCTAATAACCATGTAGATCGATGGAAAAAATCATGTTAAGGAGACAAGGAAAAACATCGAGTGATAAAAAATGAAGTGTGGAAGCTAAAGAAGAGGAAGTGAACCTAGAGGTGAAAGTGTATGAGTTGTGTCATGTTTGTACCTATTGTCAATGTCGCTTGATGTGTTGATGATGTGACTGCTGCTTCCCATAAGGATGGACCTGTAAAAGATAATATCAAACAAGTAGTCAAAGTTGTGTAGTGAATAATCTGATACAAGTACGTAAAAATTATGTAAGAGTATGTGAAAATGTGAAATGGGACATGTGCACCTGTTTCGTGATGAGTGAAAAGTGTATAAAGGATCCTGAAGATGTTGTAGAAGAATGATTTTTTGGGCAATCTCAAGCCAAGTGTGATTTTTTGGGAGATCTCACGTAAAGTGTAATTTTATTGGGTGATCTCACGCCAAGTGTGACTTTTTTGGGAAATCTCATGCCATGACAGAAGAAGTGTAGGGAGAAAGGTCTAGTGTTATTCTCCAACCTTTGACTACTTCCCTCAAAAAAGTATTATGTATAGTATATAATTCTCTTTATGATATATACACCACTACAAATGGTGTGTTCAAATCTGATCCATTTCGATCCAGTTCGATCCAATGCAAAATTAGAAACATTAAAAAGTATGCATGTTTATTAGTAAAGGATTGTGCCTATACTAAGAAAAACATTGTGTAAACTACCAAAAACTATGTTGATATGAGAAAAATTATGTAATTTTCCCTTTATCATAGGTTTCTAGGAAGGGTCAGGGGCATATAGGCACTACTGTCTAGTGTTGGGTGCTGGCATATGTGAAAAATTGAAGACCCAAGTCAGATTCTGGAATGTTTCTATAACTGAAGACTATGTTGTACCGGTACTAAACTGTTATGTATTGTAACTGTAGATTGTTGAATGGGGTGACCGATTCACCCAATTTATTCCCTCCCTCATTTGGGGTGCATGTGATGTCACTAGGAGTATGTGGCCTAAAGGAGGACTGACCGTTTACCTAAAAATGATGCCCTGTAGGGGGAAGGAATGTTCTTGGTATAAACCAAGGCACACACAAGCAAAGTGGATGGAAGAAAATGTTAGTTAAAACAAGATAAACATGCATATAGAAAACATTGTGTAAGCTAGCATGTAAGAAGACAAAGTAGAGAAAGAATAGTGAAGAAAAATTAGACCGAAAAAACTAGTTTCAAACATGAGACATTACTCATAATGTCACAAGATAATCAAAGCCGAAGCAGACAAAAAAATATAGTGTGCACACAAGACAAAGGTAGAAGCCCACAAACAATGTCATACAATAGAAAATAAGAGTAAATAGTAGCAAACAATGTATCAGACAACCATTGAAGCAAATAGACCTACAAGAAAATGCTACACATGAAGCACCTGTTAGCATGTTAGAAAGATATAAATTATGTCAAAGTGTGTATGATCCAATATAGTAGTGTGGTAGTAAGAGCATGAAGTATAAAACAAAACAATAACACCTGTGATAAGTATGAAAGTGGATTCCCCTAGCAACCACTGTGGGACTGGTAAGAGGTACCGTGTCAAGCATTTATGTTGTGTGTAAAGATCTATGTAAATTCTGCATTCATAACTAGATGGCAAGTGAACACACATGTGTATATAGAGAAGATAATGACATATGAAATATCTATCTAACAGAGTAAGAAAAGTGTGCATGTAAAAATAAGTAAGCAAGAGTAAATGTGACCAAGATATGTAGTATGTTATGGATGAGATAGAATGGAATGTGGTGTGAGTATGATAGGATCAGTGTGCCCCCCGAACGAATGTGATAGAGTAAGCATGAGATGAGGTTCATTTATAAAGGACCCTTTGGTAGTCAAGAATTAATCATAAAACAAGAGTGCGTCATCAGGAAATGGTTGGAAATGTGCACTATGAAGATATGATCGTCAAATCGTAGAGCGTACAGAATGTGTGAGTATGATGACGTGAGGTTCATTTGAGATTTAGATCCTCAGAAGTTGAGTATGAACCTTGGAACTACAGTGCATCATTAGGTAATGAGTGCAACATGTAGAAGTAGATGCGAGAGAGAGGTATCGTGAATGTTTATAGTGTGTAGTGTATGTGATGTGTGATAGAAGATGCGAGAAAGAGATGTCATGAATGTGAAACATGTGGAAGGTGTAGTGTGTGAGGTTCATGTATATAGTATGCCTTCAATATTCAAGTGTGAACTGTAGCACGAGAGTTATTCATAGGGTAATGATGCTATAAGAATGTATCAAGATGTGTAAAATGTGTGTGAAAGACTATATGAAAAGTAAGATGTGAAATAGTAGAAGTGTGGGACATCTGACAATGTTAGAAAGGGGGAAATAAGCATGATGTCCTCCAAGTATATGATGTGTATAAGAATCAAGTAATGCCATCTAAGACATCATCATTTTAATGGTCAAAGCCAAAAGGAGATGTGTCAGAGACCATATAAGCTTATGTGGTTGATCATATAAGGATCCATTGTGACACAAATTGTACATGTGCATTGGATATTCTTCATTAGTGAAAGGTGGTAATATACATCCATGTGCATACCAACAATTGAGATTTTGGGAATGGCCAAGATATGAGTCTTGTAATGGATTTTGGATGCAACCTTAGGTGGTTATAGTAGATTCTTAGTTCTTGGCCCTTTATTATAGCCACATAACTTTATATTTATATGATTCCCTTGTTTGAATTTCATAATTAACCACTAAAAGGCCGACCTGTAACAAAATAAGATTCCCAATGGCTAAAAGAGACCTAAAAGAGGAAAACAAAGTATAAAGATACCAGGGGCACCCAAAAAGATGGGGGTTCCTGGGTGCCGGTGTCTAGACTCAAAAAATTTGAAGTATCGAAAGTTAGGCTAGGAAATAGAGTGTGTAAGGCCAAGAAGGAGACTAGAAAGAAAGAAAAGAGGCCAAAGATAGTGGTCAATTAGTACTTTTCTCACTTAGGAACCGTATAAATAGTAGTATGTGACTAGGACCTATAAATGTACCCAAAGTGCGTGATTTAGTGTGTACAAATTGTACTTGAACTTATCAACGTTTATCAAGAATGAATTAAATGAACTTATATTAAACATCTCAAACAATGTGATTTTAATATTCGCGATATTTTTCTCAAAGAAAACTAACATGTCACTAACATGGAAAAGATAAAATGTGGAAAGTTTTCTCTGAACTAGCTTGTAGAGTATATTATTACTCATATATATGGGTCTGAGGCAAATCATTTATCTCTTGATGGTAAACTTGAAAATTATCCTCTTAACACACTGCACTTATGGCCATTCTACTATTAACTTATCAACTTATGAGACCTTATTCAAACTAAAATCACCATCAGGGATAATTTTAGTGGTGAATATTCGTAATATGGCAAAAAATTCACTTTAGGAAAATTTGAAAAGGTGAATTTTTTGGAGCAAGTCAGTTTCCTGTTCACCTAAAATTTACAATATTTTTTTCAGGGGTCAGCTTCACCTACATTTGAAAACATTTCCTATAAAAACCTAGGTGATTCACCGGGTATTATACTACCACCAGTACCATACTAAGTTACTACTAGTTGAGCTAGCTGCATATCAAATACCGTGAACTTGCATGCTCTAACCACCAGTGCACAATGCAGATTTGTTTACTGTTTAGTAGTTTACATTGGGGTGACAAGTGTTATTTGTTGATGTGTGACTAGTAATATTTGTTGACACGCGATAAGGGTTTTCTATGGACTGGAAACAAGGAGATATTGCTGACACACGATAAGGGTTTTGTTGTTGATGCCCAACACTACTCTTTTTGACGCACGATAGATTTTTTCTTTGACACACAACAACGATATTTGTTGATGTGCAACTTATTCTATTTTTGACGCGTAAAAAAGGTTTTCTGTGGACGAGCGATAAGGAGATATTGCTAACATGTGAAAAGGGTTTAGTTGTTGACACCTGAAACTAATCTTGTTGACGCATGACTATACTGTTATTAATGCACGACAGAGTTTTTCTCTGACGTGTGACAACGATATTTGTTGACGCGTGACTTATTATTTTTTTGATGCAAGACAAAGATTTTCTATAGATGGGCGGAAAGGAGATATTTTTGACGTGCGACAAGGGTTTGGTTGTTGACGCTTGACACTACTTTTTTTGATGCATGAGAGTACTTTTTTTATGCACAACAGAGTTTTTCTATGACATGTGACAATGATATTTGTTGATGCACGACTAATTTTCTTTACTAATGTGTGGCAATGGTTTTATGTGAACGTAAGACAAGGAGAATGAACTGACGTACGACAAGGAGACTCAACTGACGCCTGATAAGGAGACTCAATTGACACCTGACAAGAAGACTCAACTGATGCCCAACACAGCTATTGTTGATGCATGAACATTGTCTTGTTGACGCATGACACAGTCCTTCTCTGATGAGAGATAAGGATTTTTTTGACGCACGACTCAAAGTTGTTGACACGTGTTATAGTTTTAGGTTATCCATTCATAAAAATGAAAGGTGTTAGTGCTCGTAATGAGAAGAACCAAAAATTAACTAAAATATCAGAAGTCCCCGTTCAAGTATTTTGGAAATTGTGTTGTGACAAATACCGTAAAAACTAGCACCCATACAACTGCCACTGGAATGAATCAGAGTACAAACTGTGTGGAAGGTAATATTGAGGTGGACATGCATTCTACACAATATCAACCAAATCACACCTATGATGATACCATGCCAGATCTTAAAGATATACTTGTTGGGATGCCCAAGCTTGATGATATTTCTATTGAGGTGCAAGTAGGAGTGAATTAAGATATCACTCATACAAATACTCAGCAAAATGGAACTCAAAAATAAAATGCAAATTATGGTTCACAAAAGAGGAAAGCAAGGGATTGTGGTAATGCTCAATATTCTACCCATAAAAGTAAAACAATGAAAACGAACAAAAATATGTGGACACTAGGGAGGACATACAAGTTTGATTGGGCTACCAAATTTTTGTTTATCGAACTTGTAGAGCCATCAAATTTAGAAGATATCACATCTAAATGTACATGTACAATATGTATGTGGAAATTTGGAAACAAAAAAAATTGCCACTGAAGCTGGACACTATAGAAAAACATTATGGAAAACAATATTTGACTGTAACAGGGGAGGATGGCTAGAAAATCAAAACACACAGGTGGAAAACTGAAAAATAATGCATGCATGTTAAATATGTAGCAGATTATGAATCACAGTAGAAAAAACATAAAAATCTCGTGGAAAAGGGAGGAAAGATCACATTGTAATTGTTAAGATGAATCAATCAAATCTGCATGCAAAACTCATACAGTTCTTTATTTTTTTCACATACTTAAGAAATGAAGTCTGATTACTAATTTCTTCGATTTCAAAGTTTTGTATCAATATAATGGAATGCACAACATTCCTTAGTCTCATTGGTTTGACATTAGTGCATGGGAAATGGAAAAATTCCTTTCAATGATAGAGAAGGAAGATTTGAAAGAGAATGTAAAAAAGCAAAGTTTATATCTCTTTCAATTGATGAAGTGAAAACAATCAAAATCACTACATGGGTACATATCCATATCTTTGATTTAGAAAATAATATAAGGACACCTCACCTGCTGGGTGTTATGAAAATGGTTGAAAACTCTAATGCCGAAAAACCTACATAAAATAGTTTTTTCTCATTTGAAAGATATTGTTGGAATGACTGATTATGAAATTGCTACGAAGTTAGTATGCATTGGATTACATGGTGCGTTATTCATTGCTACGAAGTTAGTATGCGTCATTGAACAAGAATGTGTGTTATATTGTAAACAACAATGGCCCCTTATATGCTAGCAATTCATTGTATGCCTCACAAAATGAATTTAGCGTATAAAATGGTAACTACGAAAATGTTGCTAAAGTAGAAGACCTTATAAGAGAACTTCATGCCTATATCAAAAGTGGCCCAAAGAGATTTCTTGAGGTCGAAAAATTCACAATTGGAATTAAACATGGAAAAAAACTTCTAAAGGATGTTTAGAAGAGATGGATTTCTTTTTATGAACCTACATGCAGAGTTCATGAGGAGTGTCCTTCGTTGGTTGGTTTCATGCACAAATATCATCATGAAGTTGACAAGGTGAGGGACTTGTTGTTCCATTTAACTGATTTGGATACATTGCTTACATTGGTTGGTATTCTTCCAATGTTTCAGGAGATCAATACACTGATGAAGCATGCACAACGGAGATTAATGTACATTGTGGATTTTATACGGATGAGAAAAATTGTATGTCAAAATATTTAAATCTTGTATGATTCCAAAGATAGTTTTGATACACCTATTTTTGAGAATTAGAAAGATTTATTAGATCTTAATAATCCCAGTAACTGTTTGAGATTTAATATCCATGATCACCTCTGCATCAATGTTAATGGGATGGACATACCACTACACATTTTGTAAAAACGTCAAGATATTATAGGATCAGAAAGAGAAGTTCCTGTGATACGTAATCTCTTTGATTCTGTTATAGTTGAAACAAGAATAAAGCTTATAAAAATTTTAAAATCCTTATCATCAGAAATTAGAGAAGGTTTCTCTAAAGATAAAATTCTTGAAGTAATGGGTGTGATGAATCCTATTTTTTGGAATATTGAAGGTGCTTGTGCAGACTTTGTAAGAAAGCATTTCCATTAATCCATGGGTACAATAATGGAACATTTCACAAACATTTCAGAGGTCAAGGGTATGGAAATTACATGTATACTGAATGTTTATTTATTAAAGTATCAATTAAGAAATTTTGTAAAAACAATGAGGAACCAATATAAAAAAGTTAGACAAACCTTCTGAGAGTGGTGTTATTACAAGGCTCTGGTGAGGAATCTATCAAAGTAATGTCTTACAAGAATAAATCAGTGAATATTTCAGATTATATGAGTTATGTCAAACAATAATTTTGGGGTCTGTGGAGGATGAACGGGTTTTCATTACGTTATCATTTATAAAATCAAAAATGAGAAATAGGTTGGATAAAAATCCGGAAAGTTACATGAGATGTTATGTTTCTCGCTACTCCTTCGAAAACTTTCCTTTCGACAGAGAAATTATGCATTGGAATTCCCTTTCCGATAGAAGAGGTGTAAATAATACAGCTACAAGTACAATTGTTCCCAATGATGAGACTAGAATTGGTGTGTTGTCACACTCTACATAAGAGAACATAGAGTTTGAAGAAGCTATTGATAATGGATTGTTTCAGCTTTAAATAGGTATCTCCTTGACCTTAATTTTATTGTTTTTCACCTTAAATTTTAACTATGTTTATGTATTCAATTTCATATTAACAGATTTGAATATAATAGTTTGTATATAGACGTAACAGTGAACACAATTGTAACTCTATAGATGCAAATATTGACCGAGGAGGTTTTTAAACATATTTTGCTTCATCACTTGTTATCATTAAATATGTTACAGGTATATCTATTAACATTTATTTAAATACAATTATTTATAAAAAAATGTTTTATATAATTATTATTTTAGATTTTTCGAATACTAATTTGTAAGGCCTTAAAAGTTCAAACCTATATATTCTTCCACAGTTATACTCTTCCGAAATTCCACTATCCATACATGCACATGTTCTCATTTGCATTTTTTTAATCTTTCTGTTTTAAAATTCTATTTCTTACATGTATTTGTTGAATACTAATTTGGAAGGACTTCAGAGTTCATATCTGCATATTATTCCACTACTATACTCTTCCAGACTTCCATACTTTCACTATTTATACATGTACAAGTTATCATTTGCATTTTCTTTAACCTTTGTATTTCTTCCTTAATCCGCTCAATCATTATTTTGTATTTTTTTCTTGAAAACGTGGGTTGACATCCATCTGAGGAAGCTCTCACTTCTCAGGATTGACAATTTTAGGAAACTCATCCATCTATATACTAATCCATTTTTCGTGTTGAGTTTTCTTGAATCGAAGGTCATCTAACACGCTACGAAGGATGATTTCTCATTTTCCTTCCATATGCTTTGGCACAACCATCTAAAAGAAAAGAGGTAGCTTAAACCCTATCATATGACATTGCTTGAGTTTTTACAATTGTGTTAAATTTATTTTTCTATTTACAAAATGCTTTGATAAATTGTTTGAACTTTGTTGGATGAATATCAAATTACATGTAAAAAAACACACATTCAAATTTTACAAGTAGAGAGAGGAATAGTTTTTTGTATTAAGATGTTTCTGTCATAACACATTCGAAATTTTCTTAAAACAATTATCCATTATCATCATTCATGATCATGCTTGAAGTTATATCTACGTCCACACAATTCATCATCATCCATATATAATGTCATCATATTACTGATTCATTACAAGTAGAGAGAAAAATATTTTGAGAAGGTTTAAATGTGAAGAAACCTGATACAGAGTTCTAATTTTACAAGTAAAGAGAAGAAGATTTTACTGTATTAAGATGTCTCTATCCTAAGAGATTCCAAATTTTCTTAAAACAATTATCCATTATCATCATTCTTGATTATGCTTGAAGATAAATATACATCGACACAATTCATCATCATCCATATATATTTTAATTTCATCATCCACATCTAATTTCATCATATCATTGATTCATTACAAGTAGAGAGAAGAATATTTTGAGAAGGTTTAAATGTGTAGAAACCTGATACAGAGTTCAAAATTTACAAGTAGAGAGAAGAAGAATTTACTGTATCAAGATGTTTTCCCTAACATATTCCAATTTTTCTTAAAACAATTATCCATTATCATCATTCATCATCATCTATATCCATTCTAATGTCATCATATCATTACAAATAGAGAGATTAATATTTTGAGAAGGTTTAAATGTCTCTATTGTACCACATTCCAATTTTTCTTAAGACAATTATTCGTTATCATCATCCATATTCCATGATCGTGCTTGAATCTAGCTGCTAAATCTACATTCACATACAATTCATCCACATCCAATGCAATCATCATTACAAGTAGAGAGAAGATTATGAGAAAATTTAAATGTGAAGAAACATGATACAGAGTTTGAATTTTACAAGTAGAGAGAAGAATATTTAACTCTATTAAGATGTCTTTGTCATACCACATTCCAAATTTTATTTAAAAAAATAATTAACCATTATCATAATGCCATCACATTCACATCAAAAATAAACACCATATACAATCTAGGAATTCTATATATAATATATAACAAGATATATAATTCCAGATTATAAAGTGTTTCAAATTTTCAAACGCCATCACATTCAAGTTTCATACTTCAATATATAAAGTAATTCAAATTTTCAAACACCATCAAATTCAATTTTCATACTTCAATATATAAAGTATTTCAAATTTTCAAACGCCACTTTGTTCAAGTTTCATACTTCAAAATATAAAGTATTTACAATTTTCAAACGCCATCACATTCAATTTTCATACTTCAACTGGAATCCTCTGTCTCATTATATCCTCGTAATTTCACAACTTATCACATAATTCCTAGTAGTTTACCACACTCACATCAAAAGGCGGCCCCATAAGACCACTTTTCTAAGCTCTATCTTCCTATAACTCAACCCCTGAGATCAAAGACCTTGTCACTTTGAAGGCCTTATGTAAGGCCTATATGTCTCATCTTTACCTATCTCAGTCAAATCTTGCTTTTCTGAGCTCTCGTTATAAATAAATGAGTTGTTGGCTCAACCCATCTCATTCACTAGTCACAATATATGTCTCAGCTACCAATCTGGCTTGCTCATCTAACCACGAGGCCTTCTTAGACTTTAAACTCACTACAATGACCTCCAGTAAAACCACCCTATCATCCTCATCTCCACTTTCACCACAACCACCACCTTCTTTAGGTGTTACATGTACATGAGCCTGCACATGCCTCTCAAATCCATCTAATTGTCCATGCCACCATGTAGCAAAGGAATTTCTAACCCCAATATTGTCATGTCCTACCACTGATCCCTATGCATCCACTCTCACTCCATATCCATCCTCATTTTTCATGTCAAATTCCTCTCGAATAATTGGTAGTGCTATATATGACTCCACATCATCTCACTGATAAGCCACAACTACCTTCGACACATCCTAAATGAATCCAAACTATCACCTGACATGACTAAACCTAATTAACTCCCACTAATCCTCCCTCTGAACCCACACCCATCTATCCTATTTTAATTCCCTCAAACCCCCCTTTACACCAGGACATATCAAGAAAATTGTATAAGGCCTCAAAATAACATCCCCACCTTGTAATCTAGCTAGGAGGTATATGTAATAATCCTCATGTTGGATAGGCTTGTTAGCTACAAAACATGATCTCCATGTCATGAACCCCATTGGATACCTTAGATCTACCCATATCTTCCATGGAAATCTATGCAGTGAGCCACTGCAATCTATTAGTAGGCCCAACACTTGAATAAAAATGACGCATCCACTCTGAATCTGTGTCTAGTCCTTGAATTCCATGACTCCATGTAAACATATGAGAATAAAGTAGGGGCCTAAGGAAACTATATCCTATGAACCATCATATCAACCCTTACCCTAGTCAACATTTATGGGAGTTGACCTCTGGCTGAATCCGATAAAGCATATCAACTAATACCTATCATCATTATTGTGAAAAGGGCCTGACCATCCTCATCATCACTATATAAGGCTCCATATGAAAATCCCTCTAAATTTTAAACTACATCAGCTCTATCATCACCATAAAAACTATAAATCGAGGTACCCTTACCTACCTCATTAGTCACATATACTTTCTCACCTTATAACATTAATCATAATATCTAGTTTATATCCTCCAAATTCACTGTCATATCCCCTGTAGGTAGTTAGAACATGCCTATGACATGGTCCCATCGCTCAAAATTCCAACAATAAACCCATGTCTCTATGAATGTTCTTGTAATGATGCATCCCACCTAGGCTAACCTCCTATAAGTGATCCCAATCAGCATTTGAAAATATATCTCAAACATTATCAACTATCTTCAGGATCCCATCTCGTGTAGTTTATCTCTAGCCTACATCAAAAATAAAAGAACACAATAATCAATCCAAAAAAAACCGAAAATCAATCAGAAACACGTTAAAAGAACATTTTTTCTAGAATCATAAGTGACTCTAATCGAATCCTTGACGAACCTATAAAAATGGTTAGCGACCCATAAATCACTAGATATTTCATATGAAATCACTAGCAGTTTCTAATCGATTCCAAATTTCTAGAAAAAAAAATAATCACAAAAAATAAATAATATAAAAAACACCACCCTACCTTGGCACATATGTTCCTCCTCACCTCTACACAACTCCAACTACCTCCATCTCACTTAAAATAGAGAAAAACTTAGAAATTAGGGATTCTTCATCTTTTAGGTTCTTAAAATCTCAATGAATCAAATGAGCCTCCAAACCAATTTTTATATCAAAATTTTTTCCACCCTCTAGATCGCTAGTGATTGGGCTAATCGCTGATGATTTTTTCAAATTATCAAAGATCCATGGTAATCACCATAGATTACCTCCCCTTTATCCAAAACATCATTGAGTGGTATTTCAGCCTTGTCAAACCATAAGTTTCATTATTCCTTTGCAAAATTACAAAATTTTCAAGTATGTGCTTCCTTTACGGGCCCCAAAATCATCTAAAAATAAAAATCAATCAATCAATATATATCCTTCCTTTATTAAATTCATTTTGGATATCACAACCATTAGGGAAAATTTTCACTTGCCTCTGTCAAGTCATACATCTATAGGATGAGAACCCATTGCTTCCTTTATCACTTGAATTCATAGTCACATAAGCCTACCTTTTCGGCAACATCATTTATCAAGCTTGAATCTCTCGATACATCATGGATAACATATGATTTCAGAAAAAAAATCTTGCTACTACTTCTTATGAGCCATATGTCTATAGGTTGATAACCCATTAGTTCTCCTATCACTTAAATCTTTGGCTGCACAAATTCCACCTTGGTGGAAATTTGTTTTCATGCCTAATATTCAAGCATATTAAATAGAAACAAAAAATTCACGCAATCCTATCTAATCCACCAACCTATTCAAACTAGTGATCATTTCACTTTATTGTAAAAACCCGCATTTTGAGGGGGGCACCTATCTAACATAAAATTATATCATTCCACTAGTTTTTTTCCAGCATCTTTTCCGTCACAAACAACTTGATAAAAGAGGGAAATTTTAGACACTCATTTCTTGGCTATAGTATCCACATCCTCATTCAAAAATTCTAAAACCTACCTCACTATCCTAAACCATGACTCCACCGACGTAAATTAAACATTCTACCCCCCGTAAATCTCATTTACCTATTCTAAACCTTCCTAACCACCTATAACCCATATTAACCCATTTTAATCCTAATCATTTAACCTCTTAACTCTTTTAACATCCTCTTAACCATTTTTTACTCATCCCCATACCCAAACCCACCCATTTGGAAGTGGTTGAAATAACTTCCAAACAGGTTTCCCCGCATTATGCGGATTACTATTGATCCTAACAAAATCGCTGGTGATTATAAAAGAGCCACCAAATTCCTTGAAATGGATCTCGAGACATTTTTAGTAGCAAATCTTTGACTCATTTGAGAGTTATAATAAATAACCATGATCATATTGATACCTATAAACTCCTTCTCACGTCCTAGGAAGATCTAAAATCTCTGTAAAGATCCCATGACACCAATTTATAGCCTTTATCACCAAAGGAAAGTTTTTATAGATCATATTTTCATGTTCATTCTGTCAAAATATCATATTGAAGCCCATATCAATTCGTAAATCAATCATTTTATATCTTATTTGCATCCTGTCAAATAATCATTCCCTTTCATAGTGATCACCAATAATTCATCATAATTGGCAGTGATTTACCATAAATTTCCAATGACCATATAGAATCACCAGCGATTCCGGTCATTTTAGCATTTTAATCACATTTTCATGTTTATAATCAATTATCAATATTTTCCTATCCAATATTCCTATTTGCAATTTATTTCTCTCTGTAGATGACTATATCATGACAAGTACATCAAATTATGAGCATATACAATGTTCCTATCGTCAAAAAACTTTTTATCTGGGATCACATGAACTTAACCTTTGTGCCATTGCTTTACCACAAAAAATTGAGGACATCAAGGATTAACTTGAAGTTTTACACAAATAATAGGATGTGGTGGAACAATCCTGGTTTGATTAGTTTTTGTATTTCAAGCTTTCCAAAGCTCTTTTCTAGGCCACCTATGATGCAAAACAACACCTCTCCATCCCTCTATATTTCTAATCATCCTTGTATTATTGATTATTATACTTTTATCATTATTAATTGATTATAAAAGGAGTTGACACCCTTCGAGGAAGCCCATTAGTTCTTGGGATTGGCCTTTGCTAAAAAAACTTATCAAATCATTATTTAAAATTTGTCTTGTCTATCATTTTCTGTGTGTAGATATCTCTCATCCACTAAAAGGAGGAGTCTCTCTCATATCTGACATCTACAAATATCAAGATTTTACTGTTGATGTAGATATCATTAAACCCTGTTATCTTTTAATTTTTTGGTGTTTTGACATATAACTAACAAACCCAAATTCACCATAAACATGAGTAACCCTTATATGCATCATAGGGATTATAAGAAAGAAATGGCTTCCCATCCCGATGATCGGTTTATCTATATATAATCCCCTCATAGTCACAGAGGAAGTGAAATAGATTTGGTTACCTTCTAATGATGACTACCCTCTTCATTTTTTGTAAATGAATGGTAATCAAAATTTTTGTAACTTCTATTCGATCAATAGGCATTGAGACAATTATTTTTATGCACTTAATAATAAGTTAAAGTTACTTGAATACAATGGTGTCATCACCTTTTGTGCAAGACACCATGATCAATCATATTCTCTTGTATTGTGTTGGGGCGCACCAAAATTTGTAACCTTACAAGGTCATTTTCCTACTAAATTGGTTTTACAGATCCCTCCACTACATTTAACTCCACAACAAGAGTTAAATGCACATTCGAAATTTAAGCTCAAATGGATTTTTAATGAACAACATTTTTTATTACAAGATTCCAATATTAAAAATGTTTTTAAATCTTCTATTCCACCATCATTAGTCATTTATTTTCCATCTACATCTCCTTTTCCATTTCTCAAGTTTTGCATCATCATTTATCACCTCGCCTATGGGTAGGTTCTACATTGATTCTTAGTTTGTTGCCATATTTATGTCAGTTACTTATTTATAATTCATCGTTGGCATGAGTGGATCACCCTCCCTATCTTCTACGTAAAGGTTTCTAGGAAGTATTTCTCCTTGATTACCTGAGAATTTTCCCCATATTGATGGTTACAACACATTATTTTCCATACTATAGGTATGAATATTTGATCATCTCTTAAGAAATCATATTTCTTCCCTACATCACCTACCCAATATAACAATTATCACATCTACTATAGTACTCATTCATCATCTATTCGAAAACATATAACCATTATCATCATTTTCATGTTCAACACTACTTCATCACATATTATCATATACATTAATCAATTCATCAAGAATCAATCACACTAGTCATTTAATACATATGATAAAAAAATGCAAATCCAAATGATCATATGTATACAATAATAATATTTAATACAATCCAGTCAAATGCAATCAATCCTCCCACACTACTATTGGTAAAAATAACCATGGGATATCTTTAAGTTAAGGTTTCACCATTATATCTCCACCTTTGTGATCAAGCTTGATTCTCCTATAACTATGACCATAACACTACTTCCTCCATTATGAGCTCAGTGTGTTATATCTGTTGCTCTACATATCGTGTAAAAATTTAATGTGTCAAGACACCTCCTCTTTCATCCTCTCTCGTGGTCATCATCTTGGCCTATGCATCAACCCTCTTATCCCATAACACCACACACGTGGTTTCTATCATCACCACTAGATCAAATAAATGGGAATGATCACTTGCAATGTCACTCACACACTCTAACACATCGAAACTAATAATAACATCTATTATAACATTGCAAGTTAATGTGTGCACTGAGGCATCTACAATCATAGTCGAATAGGCATCACTTGTATGAAATCATGCACACCCAATATTAGTATATAGTTATAATCAAAATCCTATATATAAATTCATGTTTACTTCAAAATGGAAACAACAAAAACTATCATTCAATACACATGTTGTGCTATGGTGGCTACAAAAATATCATCATTAGGGGTATATCCCTCTCTTCCTAATCCTCCACTTATGGATGGCCCACAAAGTGGCACAAGCACACCATCAACTACCATATGAAATAAAAACACCCACAAATGCTTTTTCCACCACTACGTGTCTGATGTAGTGGAACCCACATCATCCCCCTGAATGGTGATTATATTTGGATCCACCTAATCTAATACTAATAGTAAAAGCTCCACCAATGTTGGCCCAGACCTAGCCCATACTCTTGTATATACATTAAGTGATCATTGCCAAATGTAAGGCTCAAGGGGCATCTCTTATGTGACACCAAACTTATGGGTAACTCTCTCATACTAAAATAATTTTACATGGCTTGGGAATCTATCTTCTAAATACAAATAGTGTTGCATACGACATATCTTTATCATATCCTAGACTCATCCCCCATAGTCTCTATAAGGTCTCTATAGAATTTCCCCTGCGTTGGTCGTCAAATAGGACCTTTAAGAAGAGCAACAGTCAGGGGACAAGAAGTCCCTCCTCTTTAATGGGAGAGGTTCCCTTATTCAGAAACGAACTTATTTACAAATGTACAAAACATTATTTTAATGGTCGAACTTGGATATTACGAAAGTGTTTCCTACAAGGATCATCAGTTACAAAAGGACTGAGGAAAGGGAAGATGAGAACGAGTAGAAAGGAAACATGCAGAATTATAGATAACAGAATAATTCTTTATGTATGCGAAGTTACAGGGAATTGAGACAAGATCATTTGGATCATATAAATAAGATGAAATTTAAAGACACAAAGTTCTGTAAATAGCATCTGTTAGAAACATAAATGTTCATCAATCAAAGACACAAAGTTCCTCCTTGGTTATAAAAGATCACCATGCATTGCAAAGTTGAATAGTGTGCAACTCAGTGAGACTAAGAAACTGGAGACAAATGATCTTTATAAGAATTAAATGATAGCTCAAAGATAATAGGAATTAGATAGACAAAGAATGGAAAGTCCTTCTGTATTGATTTCTTGGTGCTCTATTTACACTTTCAGAAAATATGCCAAGTTCTTCCTCCTTTTAGAATGGCGTAAAGAAGGCCATTATATAGCTTACAATTCAGTTACTCTTTGTAACCGTTTCTTTTAACTAAAGAATAGTTAAGGACTGCCAATTGCAATACCTTAACTTATTTACAAAGAATACGAAAAGAAAGGGAAGAAGAGGAAAGAATGGGGAAGAAGACAGGTGGCCAGTCACTGAGAGGGACCCACTGACTTCAGAATCCGCTGCCTGAATTTCTTTAACGCCTCAACTATGTCTCTGCCACGAGGGATTGACGTGTTGGCCGTAGACTGAGTCCAAAATCCAAGACACTTCTCCATCTCTTTATCAAACTCGACGTGAGTATGATAATCTTTATTTGCTTCTTCAATGGCAGATTGAAGAGAAGAGATTTCCTTCATTTTTTCTTTAGAGATGGAGCTTTCCTTGAATAAATTATCTTTGAAAAAAGCTCTGAATTGAGCTTTGATTTCTTGCAAGGAAAGGGAAACACCAGAATTTTCATCCTGAAGATGACAGTGTATATCCTTGAAAGCGGAGACGACCAGTGTCTTGAAATCTTCTCCCTTCTGCCAGCTGTTCTTCAGTTCTCCCAAAGCCTCCTCCAGGACTCTGATCTTCCACTCTACGCTGTAAACCTAGGATTTTGATAGATTATCCTTGGCACCATCGAAAACCTTATTCGCCAATAAGATGTTCTCATCTGCCTGTCCCATAAGGCGAAGGTCTACAAAGCAACTGCTCCAGAGTTTGAGCTCTTTATCCATGATCCCAATAGTAGAGGAGAGCTTTTGTTGCAAATTGTCTACCTTTTCCATGGAGTTTGAAAGCTTCATCGATGAAGTTTCAACCCTGCAACAAGCATATCATCCACCATGGCTTCCATAGCTTAGCCATAGACGGAATACTTGTGCATGTCTTTGATACTCTGCATTTCATCTTGGCTTAAGAATTACAGGAGGTGGGAGAGTAGTCAATGGGGTAGGGTCCAAAAATTTGTCCTTAGACAAAAGAGACTTTATGAAACCTGTGAGAATTTGGGCCTGTTCTTCCAAATGTTCAATATTTTTCTGCCCCTTCTCTACCCTCCCGATGACTCTTGTGACCATTTCCTGAAGGTTGTGGATCTCACCTTCAGGAGTAGACTCTCCCATTGGAATTCATGAGAGATCTAAGTCAGATGCCTGCAAGTCCTACTCTGATTTGTCCGTTGTAGGTTTAGAAATCTCCAAGAATTGTTGACCCTGATCATCAGATACTATCCTGGAGGTGGTTTTGGCCCCTTCTTAGCACGAGAAGGAGTAGTACCTAACAAGGCTGCCACAGCATCAAAATTTGGTCCTGAGCTTCGAGAGGAAAATTTCCTCTTCCTTTTTTCAACCAAAGGTTACACCCACACAAAAGAGGAAGGAGAATCAGCAGGAGGGGCAAGGGGACCAAGAGAAAGGGAGCTCATGACACTCAAGTTTTTCGCAGCTGTTGACTCAAGTTGAGATGTGAGTGGGGCACTGGAGGCAATTGTGGTAGAAGAATCGATAGCGCCTAGGAAGCTCAGTGCTCTGTACTTCTTTGTCCTTATCTGCTAGATCTTCAGGAGCATTTGCAGGAGTTGACACTTCACTCTCTTCACTTTCACTGAGAACAATGATGTTCTCTGGTCCCATAGGTAACTCTGCCTGCTTTCTTTGAGGGTCACTTTCTGCAGGCTCTTTCTTAACCTCCTTGAGTTTCTTCTGGTACACTTGAGTGGATGAAGAAGGAGTCGGAAGCTGCAGGTCCTTGAGTTGATGAGGTAGGAGGGGTCTTGCACTGGTGTTTCCTGATCTTGGAACTAGATGCTTCTCTTCTTGGTGTCGAAGCATCCTTAGAAGAGGATTCTCCTGAATGCCTCCTGAACTCTCAGAACCTTCCTGTACTGAACCAGACCTTAGTCCTGACTAAGACTGGAGCAAGGATCTCAGCCAGATCATCCCTCTCTTTCCTGTTCCAATCCAAGTCCTCCAAAGGAGTGTGCTTAACCACATTTTCATACTCATACGAGTATAGATCAGAGTTGTCATCCTGGAGACCTTCAGGAACTTGATACAGACTGAGTTCTTGGATCAATGGCAGAGAGAACCTGCCATAATGTCTTCTCCTGGCCTCAAAATCATCTACACAGTCAGCCCAGTAGTATTCTGTATCTGCCCTATGATGATAGATTATCTTGATGTTCTGTTCAATAAACTTCTTCAAGTCAAAGCAGGTTCTTGGCTTGAAGAAATGAACGGTGATAAGGACCAGGGTTCTCTCTATGTTCTGAGCATCCAGGGCTGTTTTGCAAGTGTAGTTTCCCAGAGAGATGGGAAAATGCAAGCCAGAAATATTCTTATCTCTGCAAGTTCTGTGCAACTTGTCTAGTTGCCTGCATATTTCTATCAAGGCCATTTTATCATTGCAGAACATGGGCAGTCTCAAAGGGGTGCCCTCATAGCCGGCGAGCCTGATATAAGAGAATTTCCTGAACTGGATGAAGTAAGCACCATAGTGCGATATCAGAGTCATAGCTTCATCTGAAAATCTCCTGGCAGTGTCACCTTCGAGCAATCTGACCACATACATGGTAAAAGTGTCATTGACCCTTCTGAAATTATGATTGCTGGTCTCCAAGGTGAACTGCGGGCAGTAGGCATATACTGGATCGTCTTTGTGTGCATCTATATAATAAAAACCAAACCACTGCCTTGATGCTGCCAGAGTGTACATCAGGTACGAAGTCATATAGAATTTCTTCGTTTGCTGCACGTTGGATAGATGCTCTACCAAATTCATTCTGATGATCTCCATCTAGTTGATATTTTGTGTTCCTTCGCACACCATGCTCATGAGCGGGCACATCCAGAAGTGAAATTCGTTGGTAGTGGGCAAACCCATAACCCGAGCCAACAGAATTATGAAATCAGACAACTCTTCATTGAAATCTACCCGTAAAAGGGTTTTGGTCAGACAAGAAGCTCCTTTCTTAGGGTTCTTCAGCCAGGACTTCGCCACTCATGCCTTATATTTGTCACTGTCTTGATCGAACAGGGCCTGTGCTTGATCCCGGGAAACGACTATGGCATTATCCATCTCTGGAATCCTCAGATCAGTGCTAATGGCAGCAGCATCCATTTTGGCGATGAGTTCCCCGTGTATATTGGTCAACTCACTCGAAGCGGGGTCGAAGTGAGCTCCGCATGAAAGCATGGTATCAGCACACTGTACCGAGATCGGGAAACCGCCAGCAAAGGCCAAACCGCTATCGTGAATCATTTGTGCCATAGGTGTAGGGTTTGCATCTGCCACCCTCGCCCAAAAATCACCGAAGTCGAGATGTCGAGCTTCACTGTCTCCAATGTTGAGAATGGCAGACTCTAGTGGTGAAACTTGCTCCTGTCCCTGGAATTTGATCTTCATATTGATAGTATTAGAGCCGCAACCTAAATTCGGGGAGGAATTACAGAGAAAAGGGATACATGCGCAGGGAATTAGATTGCAAGGGTTCGAGCAAAAGATAGCAAGGAAGCAGTGTGAGAAATGCAAAAGGAGGTCTGCCCGTTATATAGCCATTTTGGAGAGAGAAAGGTGATCAATGCGCATTAAATTCATATCAATTAGTTTGAAAAGCAACATACTCGGGTAGAGCGGGAAAAACTAAGTATGAATGGCACTTGGTTCGCTTAGGACATGTGAGACACGAATGTGTGAAACATGCAGCTCGGACGATTCGGGCGAAGCAGGGAGAAGACGCACAAATGCTCTTTGGGACAATTGGGACGAAAATGTGCGAAACACGCGACTCGCGTGTTTCGACCGAAAATGGAACAAAGGGCCCGTTTGAATTCGGGACAAAAAGTTCCAGAGTACGCGACTCGGCCGGTTCGGGCGAAAATGTTACAATAGGTCCGGAGAAGTTTGGGACATTTGGGACGAAAATGCGCGAAGTACGCGGTTCGGGCGAATCGGCCAAAAATGAAACAACTTGCACAATTTGACTTGGGACATTAGGGACAAAAAGTTCCGAAGTACGCGGTTCGGGTGTTTCGGCCGAAAATTGAACAACTCGCACGAAAAGTTTGGGACACTTGGGACGAAAAGTTCCGACGGGCCCGAAAATGGGACAACTTCGGGGAAATCGGTCCGATCGGGGAACAAAGCGCACTTTTGAACTTGGGACATACAGGACAAAAATGTCCGACAGGCCCGAAAAACATGCAAAATGACCCAAAATTGCAGATTTTCTCGATTTCACGACTTTTAACATTTGCAAAACAACAGAAGAAACACTCAAACTCAAAATTTTTTTAAAATGACTTCTTAAGAACAGGGGAATTTTGAGTGGACAACAGCTGGCTCCTTCTGGGGATGACTTGGCATAAATTCAAGGAATGAGACAAGGCAAGAACTTAGGAAAACTCAGGGGAAGCAGACCAGTACCTTATCCAATGGGCAACGGAGTCAAAAACGGACCAATACAGAGGACAACATGCCAAAACAAAAGGAGAAAGGAAAACACACCAAAAACAGAGAAGCAAAAACACTGTACAGAATATACAAAGGGACCCCTTAATCATCTATGACCTGAACAACTTGAGATACTGCCCACTATAAGGAAGTGGGAGAGGAGAACCATCCATGTAATCAAGGTAGAAAGAATTCTTACCAGCAAAGTGTCTGATCTTGAAAGGTCCGAGCCAAAGGGAATCAAACTTTCCATGGCTGCCACGAGGTTCATGCCTTTTATCCCATAACAGCACAGTATCTCCGACTTGGAAATCCCTGAACCTGGCTTTCTTATCAAACAGGACCTTTACCTTCTGCTGGTGAACAGATATCCTATCAGCAACCACCAATCTGTCCTCATTCAGTTTGTGCAGGTACATAATTCTTTTATCCAAAACATCTCTGAAACTAGTATCTTCAATGGCCTTCATCAGGTGCAAGGCTGGCAGTTCCACTGTTACTGGCAATTGAGCTTCTACGCCATATACCACTTGGAAAAGGGACATTCCAATGGCTCTTTTGGGTGTGATCCTGTCTGCCCAAAGAGCATCATAGAGCTTCTTGTGCCAGTTCCGTTGAGACTCATTGACCAACTTCCTTATAATAGTCACCAGATTTTTGTTAGTGGATTCTGCTTGCCCATTTCCCTGAGGGTAATAATCTGAAGAATGAGCCAGGGAGATGTCGTACCCGTAGCAGAAATCCATTATCTCAGTTGAAGAGAAATTTGAAGCATTATCTGTCACAATCTTGTTAGGTACACCATACCTTACCAAGATGTTCTCTTTTATGAAGTTACACACCACTTCGGAAGTAGTGCTCTTAACTGGAATAACTTCTACCCATTTGGTGAAATAATTCATGGCAGTTAGTACATGAGTGTGACCAGCACTAGAAGTAGGATTAAGTGTACCAATGAAGTCCAAACCCCACTGTTGAAATGGTTCCTCAATCACAACTGGCCTAAGAGGCAAAGAAGCCAATTTAGGTCTTCCCACAAAAGTCTGACAAGCTTCACATTTATCAACCCACTTGGATGCATCCCTGAACAAGGTAGGCCAGTAATATCCTCCACGGAGTATCTTATGAGCTGTGACTGTTGATGAATAGTGTCCTCCACAAGCCTGATCATGAAAAGCTGAGAGTAGCCTTTTCTGCTATTCCTTGTCCACACATTTCAAAAATCTCCCATCTATTCCCCGTTTAAACAAGGCGTTTTCCCACAACACATATTGTACTGACCTTAGTTTAACAGCCCTCTTTTCTTTGGCAGTCAAATGAGAGGGGCATTCTCCATAGGTGAGAAAATGGGCGATGTCAGCATACCATTCATCAACTGAGCTGAGAAACAGAACGGTAGGAAGGTCAACCTTATCCTCCAGCAACTCATGTCTAGCTCCTTCTGCAATGAGCTCACAAAGGCCTTTGCCACGAACAAGCTTGGTCGGTTTGATGTCAATATCATATTCTTGGACCTTAGCAACCCAGTTCCCTCTCTTGGATCCAAATTCCTGTTGTGTGAGAATTGACTTGACAGTTGTGTCTAGAACCAACACCATGGAATGAGAGTTGAGAATGTAAAAACGAAATTGCTTGACAGCTTTAACTACTGCAAAAGCATGTTTCTCCATCATGGTGTATTTCAACTCATGATCTTTCATAATATAGCTCATGAATGCAATTGGGAGTTCATGCTCATCCGAGTCTTCTTGAGTCAAAACAGCAGCCAAGGTATTATCTGTGGCATAGCAATAGATAATAAAATCTTTGCTGAAATCAGGACAGGCTAAAACAGGAGTTTTAGCAATAGCTTTTTTAATACCTTCAAAGGATTCCTTTCCTTCAGAAGACCAACCAAATGTTTGTTTCCCTTTCATCATCTGAGAAATATTCAAAGTTAACTCTGCAAAATCAGGGATGAACCTTCTTAAAAAATTGATCTTACCAAAGAAAGAGTGCACACCCTTTTTACTGGTTGGGAGAGGGATTTGCTGGATAGCTTGTACTCGTTCAGGATCAATCTTAATACCATCTTTGGAAACAATGTGCCCTAATAACTTTCCTTCTGTGACACAAAAGACATATTTTTTAGGGTTCAGAGAGATCCCATGCTCTCTGCATCTCAGCAGAACTTTTTCCAGGTGGTCAAAATGATCTGCCCTTGTTTTAGAAAACACAGTCAAGTCATCAAGGTATATGACAATACACTTCCCTTTCAAACTTCCAAAAGCCAGATCCATAGCTCTTTGAAAAGTGGCACCAGCATTAATGAGCCCAAAAGGCATTCTCTTGTAAGAAAAGGTACCCCAAGGGGTAGTGAAAGCTGTCTTGTGTTGATCTGCAGTGTCAACCTCTACCTGATTATATCCTGAGAATCCATCAAGCATGGATAACATCTCAGATCCTGTTACTGCTTGCAAGACCTGGTCCATCATGGGCAAAGGGTAATTATCCTTCAAGGAAGCCTGATTCAGATTCCTGAAATCAACACAGATGCGGATCTCACCATTTTTCTTCCTAACAGGCACAATATTTGCAATCCATGTTGAATGGTGAATGGGAAAAATGATTCTAGCCTTCAACAACTTCTGAATTTCCTGAAAGATGGTGTCAGCTATTTTGGGATTATACTGCCTCTGTTTCTGCTTAAAAGGTTTAATTCCTGGTTTGAGAGGAATAGAATGCTGCATATCTTTTGGCTTGAAGGCTTTTAGATCCTCATAAGAATAAGCAAGAACATCCTTATACCTCCTTAGAAGATCAATTGCTTTTCTTCTTTCATCTGTTGTGCAACATTTTCCAATATTCACTAGCCTAGGATCAGTAGAACTCCCAATATTGATTTTTTCATACTCAGCTGATTGTTGGGGTCCAGTAGAAGCTCTAGACTTCACATACCGGTCATGTTTATCAAAAAGTTCCTACAAACTTACCAATCCTTTGGGAATCTTATTTCCCTTGAGTTGGATGCATCCTTCCTGATCTGTTTCTTCTCCTTGAGTGACTGCTTTGTCAGAAGGTACATTTTCACGAGGCAGATTGTTGCTTCCTTCAAAATACAACTGTTCAAAATTACCCTTGAGTTCTAAGAAAGAAAGCAAGTGTTGATCATCATTGAAAACTTGCCAGTTATTTGTGTTATCAGGTACACTAGGTCGATGGATCATCTCAATGGTAAACTTATCTTGAGAGAAATCAGGATGAGGAATCAGTAATGACCCTGAGACTGCTAGTGAATCAGCCCTGCTATTCTTTTCCCTAGGTACTGCTTCGATGGAGAAAGCATCAAGAAATTCAATGGAATCCCAAACCTGATTCCGGTAATGTTTCAGCCTTCCATTTTTTACTTGAAAAAGGTTTCTGACTTGCTTTACAATCAATTCTGCATCACCACGAGCCAGAAGATTCTTTACACCTTGTTCTTTGGCCACTTGCAATCCAAGAATGAGAGCCTCATACTCTGCTGTATTATTAGTATTTTCGAACTGCAACTTGAATGAAAAAGGATGTAGGCTTCCTTCAGGTGACACCAGTAGGACACCAGCTCCAGAACCAGCTGAGGAACAACTTCCATCAAACTCTAAAATCCAGACACCATTAGGATCTTTAGGAGATACTTTGGGGAGTTGAATTTCATCAGGGGACATAATCATGTAGTTACCATGTCCCATATCCTCATAGAGTATTTGTGCTTTGGGATCATCAGTTTTTTGTACAATATACTCAGATTGCTTCTCAGGCAGTAGCTTCTTCATTTGTCCATTAACAGGTACAAGGGCATGTGACCAATCCATTTGAATTTCTCCACCCACATCTTTACAGAAGTTCCTACTTAGCAACATTCCATATGAAGGAGGAATGTCTGCTACTAAGATGGTAGCCAAAACTTTCTTCTCGAGAAAAGAAGCAAAAGCCACTTGTGCATCTTTAATTCTTCCAACCAGAGGCACTTCCTTACTCTCCATAGAGTAGCAAGATCCATAAGTATGAGTGAGGGTCAAGCCTAAGGCATGAGCTACTTTAGCTGGCATGACATTTTCTGAGGCTCCTGAATCTATGACACAATTACTGAGCCTATGGCCAGCTATAAGAAGTGTTACATAAAAAGGCTTGATTTTGTCATTAGGCGAGGTGACAGCGGCTACCAGACTAGGCTGTGGTGCAGAAGAAGGAGTGGGCAAAAGGCCTTTAGAGGTGGTTTTAGAATGGGAATTGACAAAGTGAATCATTTTAGCAAAAGCCTTGGGATGGGTTTGATAATACTCAGCCTCTGAGATTTGGACTTTGGTCTTTTTCAAGTGATCCACAATATCAAAGGAACCAGAAGTGGACGGGCCATCATCATTCAGTACCCTAGGTTTATCAACTTTAGGAGAGAAAGAAGAAGCAACTTTAGTAGCAGGATTAATAGGACTCACCTTTGGTGTGGATGAAGTAGGGATAGGAGATCCTCTTTTCACAATTACATGAATAGTTGTCGACTGCTCCTTAGATTTCTTGATGGGCTGTGTCACTTTCTCCCTCTGACTTGTCTGCTCTCGAGTCATGACAGTGAATGATTCACTATTCATGTCTGCTACTACTTCATCATAGTCATCTCCATCATTGACACCCTCCGTGGTGAAGAAATTTACTCGAGATCCCTCAAGTTCGTCTGCTTCATCATCAACTTCAATGGGCTCCTCGTAAGCTTCGTTATCTTCATCATCATCTGGTTCCTCAACTTCACAGGTCGCATTGACAGGGACTTTAACAGGAGGTCCTTCAAGTGCTAATCTTGGTTGAGAAGCAGGCAAACTATTTCTGGGCTGAAAGTTCCTCCTTGGAACGTCTGCATAAGGAGCGTGCTGAGCCAATTGTTTCTTTATAGCAATAAGATCATTCACAAGTTTCTGAACTAATGGATCAGTGTTAGGTCCAGGGGTGGAAGAGGAGGAAGCAGCAGACTTAGATTTGGAATGGTCTCTTCTCAACTTCCCTGACATGATCAAATCATCCTCGATACTAACAGCGAGGGTTTGATCCTCGACCAATGTTGCGAGATTAGCCCTTCTTAGTGCATAACTAACTTTGGGCGATTGAGCATTTAGAAAGAAGCATTTTTGAATTTGATCAACAGGTCGGGTAGGCTGCGGAATTTTATTTATCAACCTGTTGAATCGAGCCACAAATTCTCTCATGGGCTCTTGTGAATCTTTCTTTATCTGAGAGATCTGGGCTAATAAGGCATGCACATCTTCTGCCGGCTTGAAACAACTCTCAAATCTAGTTCTCATTGTGTCCTAGTCGGTGATAGCACCAGCCGGAAGATGATAGAACCAATCAGCAGCATTATCTTATAAAGTCTCCACGAACAGTCTTACGGAGACGTCTTCATGTTCAACTCCCAAAACTCCACATGCAACTATGAAGGCTGCAATATGTTCATCAGGATGCACTTTGCCATCGCCTTTGAATTTAGGGAAGTTCTTCTGGTTACCTCTGGGTAACTCATGCAAAGGCTGAGTAAGGGCAAGGGGCCCGACACGCTGACCCCATGGCAATTGTACCGCCATTCTTGGAAATATGGCTTGGAGAGGAACTGTAACACCAGCAAGGGTCAAAGCTCGAAGATTAGGACTAGCAGGTTCTAGAGGAATACCACCCATAGGAATCCTATCTTGAACAGGTGGAGTGCTTGTCGAACGGGTCCTTCTATTTGTTGTTGAAGGGAAAGGAAAACCCTGCTGCTCCAAAAGCTGAAACTGAGAATCTTCGATACCAAGGGCCCTTCTCCCTCGAGTAAAACGCGGAGTCGCCAGATCAAAGGATGATCAAAAATTGCAGAACTGGAATGCGATTTTCCCCAGCGGAGTCGCCAAAAACTGTTGGTCGTCAAATAGGACCTTTAAGAAGAGCAACAGTCAGGGGACAAGAAGTCCCTCCTCTTTAATGGGAGAGGTTCCCTTATTCAGAAACGAACCTATTTACAAATATACAAAACATGATTTTATGGTTGAACTTGGATATTACGAAAGTGTTTCCTACAAGGATCATCAGTTACAAAAGGAATGAGGAAAGGGAAGATGAGAACGAGCAGAAAGGCAACATGCAGAATTATAGATAACAGAATAATTCTTTATGTATGCAAAGTTACAGGGAATTGAGACAAGATCATTTGTATCATATAAATAAGATGAAATTTAAAGACACAAAGTTCTGTAAATAACATCTGTTAGAAACATAAATGTTCATCAATCAAAGACACAAAGTTCCTCCTTGGTTATACAAGATCACCATGCATTGCAAAGTTGAATAGTGTGCAACTCAGTGAGACTAAAAAACTGGAGACAAATGATCTTTATAAGAATTAAATGAAAGCTCAAAGATAACAAAGATTAGATAGACAAAGAATGGAAAGTCCTTCTGTATTGATTTCTTTGTGGTCTATTTACACTTTCAGAAAATATGCCAAGTTCTTCCTCCTTTTAGAATGGCGTAAAGAAGGCCATTATATAGCTTACAATTCAGTTACTCTTCGTAACCGTTTCTTTTAACTAAAGAATAGTTAAGGACTGCCAATTGCAATACCTTAACTTATTTACAAAGAATATGGAAAAAGAAAGGGAAGAAGAGGAAAGAATGGGGAAGAAGACAGGTGGCCAGTCACTGAGAGGGACCCACTGACTTCAGAATCCGCTGCCTGAATTTCTTTAACGCCTCAGCTATGTCTCTGCCACGAGGGACTGACGTGTTGGCCGTAGACTGAGTCCAAAATCCAAGACACTTCTCCATCTCTTTATCAAACTCGACGTGAGTATGATAATCTTTATTTGCTTCTTCAATGGCAGATTGAAGAGAAGAGATTTCCTTCATTTTTTCTTTAGAGATGGAGCTTTCCTTGAATAAATTATCTTTGACAAAAGCTCTGAATTGAGCTTTGATTTCTTGCAAGGAAAGGGAAACACCAGAATTTTCATCCTGAAGATGACAATGTATATCCTTGAAAGCGGAGACGACCAGTGTCTTGAAAGCTTCGCCCTTCTGCCAGCTGTTTTTCAGTTCTCCCAAAGCCTCCTCCAAGACTCTGATCTTCCACTCTATGCTGTAAACCCAGGATTTTGATAGATTATCCTTGGCATCATCGAAAACCTTATTCGCCAGTAAGATGTTCTCATCTGCCTGTCCGATAAGGCGAAGGTCTATAATGCAACTGCTCCAGAGTTTGAGCTCTTTATCCATGACCCCAATAGTAGAGGAGAGCTTCTGTTGCAAATTGTTTACCTTTCCATGGATTTCAAAAGCTTCGTCAATGAAGTTTAGCCCTGCAACAAGCATATCATCCACCATGGCTTCCATAGCTCGGCCATATACGGAATACTTGTGCATGTCTTTGATACTTTACACTTCATCTTGGCTCAAGACTACAGGTGGTGGAAGAGTAGTCAGCGGGGTAGGATCCAAAACTTTGTCCCTAGACAAAAGAGACTTGATAAAACCTGTGAGAACTTGGGCCTGCTCTTCCAACTGTTCAATAGTCTGCTGCCCTTTCTCTACCCTCCCAATGACCCTTGTGACTGTTTCCTGAAGGTTGTGAATTTCACCTTCAGGGGCAGACTCTCCCATTGGAATTCTTGAGAGCTTGAAGTCAGATACCTGCAAGTCCTGCTCTGATTTATCCATTGTAGGCTTGGCAATCTCCAGGAATTGCTGACCTTGAACATCAGACACTATTCTGGAGGTGACTTTGGCTTTCTTGGCACGAGAAGGAGTGGTGCCCAAAAAGGCCGCCACAGCATCAAAATTTGGTCCTGAGCTTCGAGAGGAAAATTTCCTCTTCCTTTTGTCAACCAAAGGTTGCACCCACGCAAAAGAGGAAGAAGAATCAGCAGGAGGAGCAAGGGGACCAAGAGACAGGGAGCTCATGACACTCAAGGTCTGCGCAGCTGTTGACTCAAGTTGAGATGTGAATGGGGCACTGGAGGCAATTGTGGTAGAAGAATCAATAGCGCCTGGAAGCTCAGTGCTCTGGACTTCTTTGTCCTTATCTGCTGGATCTTCAGGAGCATTTGCAGGAGTTGGCACTTCGCTCTCTTCACTTTCACTGAGAACAATGATGTTCTCTGGTCCCATAGGCAACTCTGCCTGCTTTCTTTGAGGGTCATTTTCTGTAGGCTCCTTCTTTACCTCTTTGAGTTTCTTCTTATATATTTGGGTGAATGAAGAAGGAGTAGATTCTGCAGGTCCTTGTGTTGATGAGGCAGGAGGGGTTTGCACTGGTGTTCCTGACCTTGGAACTGATGCTTCTCTTCTTGGTGTCGAAGCATCCTTAGAAGAGGATTCTCCTGAATGCCTCCTGAACTCTCGAGACCTTCTTACTGTCAAACCAGACCTTAGTCCTGACTAAGACTGGAGCAAGGATCTCAGCCATATCATCCCTCTCTTTCCTGTTCCAATCCAAGTCCTCCAAAGGAGTGTGCTTAACCACATTTTCATACTCATACGAGTATAGATCAGAGTTGTCATCCTGGAGACCTTCAGGAACTTGATACAGACCGAGTTCTTGGATCAATGGCAGAGAGAACCTGCCATAATGTCTTCTCCTGGCCTCAAAATCATCTGCAAAGTCAGCCCAGTAGTCTTCTGTATCTGCCCTATGATGATAGATTATCTTGATGTTCTGTTCGATGAACTTCTTCAAGTCGAAGCAGGTCCTTGGCTTGAAGAAATGAATGGTGATAGGGACCAGGGTTCTCTCTATGTTCTGAGCATCCAGGGCTGTTTTGCAAGTGTAGTTTCCCAGAGAGATGGGAAAATGCAAGCCAGAAATCTTCTTATCTCTGCAAGTTCTGTGCAACTTGTCTAGTTGCCTGCATATTTCTATCAAGGCCATTTTATCATTGCAGAACATGGGCAGTCTCAGAGGGGTGCCCTCATAGCCGGCGAGCCTGATATAAGAGAATTTCTTGAACTGGATGAAGTAAGCACCGTAGTGCGATATCAGAGTCATAGCTTCATCTGAAAAATCTCCTGGCAGTGTCACCTTCGAGCAATCTGACCACGTACATGGTAAAAGCGTCGTTGACCCTTCTGAAATTTACGATTGCTGGTCTCCAAGGTGAACTGCAGGCAGTAGGCATATACTGGATCATCTTTTTGTGCATCTATATAAGAAAAACCGAACCACTGCCTTGATGCTGTCAGGGTGTACATCAGGTACGAAGTCATATAGAATTTCTTCGTTTGCTGCACGTTGGACAGCTGCTCTGCCAAATTCATGCTAATGATCTCCGCCCAGTTGATATTCTGTGTTCCTTCACACACCATGCTGATGAGCGGGCACATCCAGAAGTGAAATTCGTTGGTAGTTGGCAAACCCATAACCCGAGCCAACAGAATTATGAAATCTGACAATTCTTCATTGAAATCTGCCCGTTAAAAGGGTTTTGGTCAGACGAGAAGCTCCTTTCTTAGGGTTCTTCAACCATGACTTCGCCACTCGTGCCTTATATTTTTCACTTTCTTGATCAAACAGGGCCTGTGCTTGATCCCGGGAAATGACTATGGCATTATCCATCTCTGGAATCCTCAGAGCAGTGCTAATGGTGGCAGCATCCAGTTTAGGCAATGAGTTCCCCATGTATATTGGTCAACTCGCTCGAAGCGGGATCGAAGTGAGCTCCGCATGAAAGCACGGTATCAGCACACTGTACCGAGATCGGGAAACCGCCAGCAAAGGCCAAACCGCTATCGTGAATCATTTGTGCCATAGGTGTAGGGTTTGCATCTGCCACCCTCGCCCAAAAATCACTGAAGTCGAGATGTCGAGCTTCACTGTCCCTAATATTGAGAACGGCAGACTCTAGTGGTGAAACTTGCTCCTGTCCCTGGAATTTGATCTTCTTATTGATATTATCAGAGTCACGACCTAAATTCGGGGAGGAATTACAGAGAAAAGGGCTACACGCGCAGGGAATTAGATTGCAAGGGTTCGAGCAAAAGATAGCAAGGAAGCAGTGTGAGAAATGCAAAAGGAGGTCTGCCCGTTATATAGCCGTTTTGGAGAGAGAAAGGTGATCAATGCGCATTAAATTCATATCTATTAGTTTGAAATAAGCAGACATACTCGGGTAGAGCGGGAAAAACTAAGTATGAATGGCACTTGGTTCGCTTGGGACATGTGAGACGCGAATGCGCGAAACACGCGGCTCGGCCGATTCGGGCGAAGCAGGGAGAAGACGCACAAATGCTCTTTGGGACAATTGGGACGAAAATGTGCGAAACACGCGACTCGCGTGTTTCGACCGAAAATGGAACAAAGGGCCCGTTTGAATTCGGGACAAAAAGTTCCGAAGTACGCGACTCGGCCGGTTCGGGTGAAAATGTTACAATAGGTCCGGAGAAGTTTGGGACATTTGGGATGAAAATGCTTGAATTATGCACGGGCGAATCGGCCAAAAATGAAACAACTTGCACAATTTGACTTGGGACAATTGGGACAAAAAGTTCCGAAGTACGCGGTTCGGGTGTTTCGGCCGAAAATTGAACAACTTGCACGATTAAGTTTGGCACACTTGGGACGAAAAGTTCCGACGGGCCCGAAAATGGGACAACTTCGGGGAAATCGTCCGATCGGGGAACAGAAGCACACTTTTGAACTTGGGACATGCGGGACAAAAATGTCCGACAGGCCCGAAAAACATGCAAAATGACCCGAAACTACAGATTTTCTCGATTTCACGACTTTTTAACACTTGCAAGAGAACAGAGAAAACACTCAAAACTCAAAATTTCGAAAATTCACTTTCTTCAAGAGTAGGGAATTTTGAGTGGACAACACCCTGGGCACATCCAGTCTATCAATATCACTCCTATATTCTTGTATGCCATATATGTAACAATGTCACTCCTCATATCCCTCCTAATTGACTTTCTTATGTGAACTAGTTTAAATCCATGTATAGGTGGGAAATAATACATCATCCCCAATCATATATCATGTTATGATCCTCTATTTGGAGAAAACTTTATACCATATCATGAGATATTACATCTATGCCCTCATCGTACAAAAATTCAAAAAACGTAAAACTTATAAAATTCAATATAAGGCCTATTTTCCTACATATATCAATCTCAAAACACACTACATACCAGATCATCGGTTGTTTGAGTCTTAATATCCTCTAGAAATATCTTTAACCTGGTTGAGATCACATCTCTAACATGCAAAATTTTCACAACTCAGAGCTATCAAACATAATCATTGATAATAAAAACTAAATTAATATTCATCTATTACTATTTACTATATATATATAATCAAAGGTCCTTATACAACTATACTATTTATAGTCACCTCCTAGAAACAAAATATAGTCACTTTATTGCCCATATCTTGAGCCCATATCATCACTTTTAGACTTCATGTGCATCATTAGGATCATGTTCTACTTCTCAAAATATACCACACTGTGTCATCCATTCTATACCTAGTTCCAAAATTTCAATCATTTCATCAGGTAAAATCAATCCTTACTCAGTACTGTGTATACTACAAATCATCTCACTATGGCTTATGCACTATTCAATTACTATATTCTCTCTTTTTGACTCAATATTTTGATCCATCACATCTCACCCTCTCGCCGAAAGGGGGAAAATATATGGGTAGTAATACATGCCTACCCAAAAAATTCAATTTATCAAGTAACCAACTTTTCAATTTCAATATCACAAATTTAACCAGATAATAATACTCAACACCATTCAATTACAAAAAAAAATCTAAATTTTAATCAATATTGTGAATTTTATTGTCAAATGGCCTAATCTAGGGGAGAACACACACAAAATATATTCTTCTTCAAAATTTCAACCTACAATATATATTGTAGACACAAAATCACGCACTTTGGATATCTATCTAGTCCTGATCACATACTACTATTCATATGATTCCTAAGTAAGAAAATTACTAATCAACCCATGTCTTTGGCCATCTTTGCTTTCTTTATATTGGCTTTCTTGATCTTACACTCTTTCTAGCCTTGTTTGTCTTTTTCATACTTCATATTTTCTCATTCTAGACTCTAGCACCTAGAGGATGCTAGCGCTAGGTGCCCCATCCCCTCTAGGTGCTCCCGATCTATTTATAATTTTTTAACATCTTTTTGGTCCTTTCTAGCTATTTTGACAGCTTCTATTTTTTATATTTGGCCTTTTCGGGGGTTAATTATGAAATTCAAGAAAAGGAATCATATAAATATAAAGTTATGTGATCATAATAAAGTACCAAGCACTAAACATTAGCTATCACCACCTAAGGTTGCATTAAAATGAAATGATCAAGAGTATTCAAGCATCCATATAGCATCCATACAAAAGAAAGGGAATGCATTCTTCTCCATATACACATAGGAGGGAAATTTAATTATTTCATGTACACATCTACTTACATATTTTACATATAGTTACTTTCTCACTATCAAGTGTGACATGCATAAGAGCCACCTAGGGCACAACTCTACACACACACACACATAAAACTACATTGGGTCTGAAATTTAGTACAATGCTCAGTCATAAGATCACTTGTTTAACAGCTAAGGATAGTCTGACCCTTCATTTTGCATCTTTATTTTTTATATTTGATGTGGTTTGAGGGTTTTGCTTGTATTTCATTTTGATTGTAGGTTTGATGTTAAAAATAATGATCTCCGGTGAATTATGGTTGAAAAAATGTGACAACAATATAATACCTCGCGACCATTAAAAAATTGGTTTTATAGCTTCTGAGAAGTCTAAGGCACCCAGAGATGGTCTACTATGCCAGGTACCCATGACCCATTCTAGGAACCCCAGCTCAAGAAAATGTTGTGGTCGCACAATTTTCTAAGTCTCTATGTGACACTTCTCCCTCTCTATTCATTAGTTTGTCACTTTGACACAGTCCAAGATTTATTGTGAAACAACTAAGCTTCCCTATATCCTCTTTGTAACTTAGGTTTTAATCTCTACTAGTTTAATTTTCTTGCGCCAATTTTCTACTTTATTCATTATTCATTTGTTGTTATATTTTAATTAGAAATAGGCATCTATTTATTTCAATGTTTTCTTAATCATCTGGTGAACCCATCACTCGATTCCCACCTTATTTAGGCTTGTCTTCTTATGCTCGTCACTCATAGTGGTCGTTTTGGGTCTTTTGAGCAACATGATATTACTCCATTTTCTCGTAGGGTTTCTAAATTAATGGATGAAATTGAGAATCATTTTTCTAACTCTCAAAAAATTCCCCTTGAAAATGTTGAAGCATCTGACAGTGAGCACTCATATGACAAAGAGACAAATATGAACCAAGAAAAATTAGACAAGCTCACTAATTTTCATCAAGCTTTACATGATAGTCCATCCCACCTTCTGCATATTCTTCATGCTTTGATAACTTCTAAAAACTCCCATGATGCTACTATGGAACCTCTTGTTGGTTCATCATTTGATGCCATGGCCTCAACCCAACCCCTTCATATATCTGATTCCATTACCACTACTACTACCTCTCATATCATTCAACCCAATGTTTTTAATGCACAACCTAGTTCTTCTTTGAATACTCATGATTTAACTTATTTATATCAAGATTTACAAATGTAAATTCGCTAACTTCAATTGGCTACCTCTTGTGCATCTCCAAACTTTGATTCTACTTCACTCCTTGATACTTCCTTTTCACTCGTTGTTTCTTCCTATAATCTCCCTCCTAATTTTTCCACCCCTAAGCTATCCACTTTCAAAGGCCATGGTGACCCACAAGAGCATCTTTGAGCATTTCATGTGGCATGTACATATTTTTTGGATGATCATATCCTTTTAGAAAATATATTTCCTTGCAATCTTCATGATTATGCGATATGTTGGTTTTATTTCCCACCTATCCACTCGGTAACATATTTCACACATCTAGTTGATGATTTTTTCGTCTCTATTAATATAGGCTCTATGATATCCTATGTTCAACTTGCACAACTTAAACAAGGATCTAATGAACATCTACCAGATTATGTCTTATGATATAAAAAAAACTTAGCTAAGATGTATAATCGGATTGCAGACTCTAAGCTTCAAGATTTATTTATGTAAAATTTATTGCCACATCTCTAGGAGAGTGTTATATTCAAAACATATCCTTTATTTCATCATTTTTTTCATACTCTTAAGCTACACAAAACTAAACTCCTCTCTATAAGGTAATATTAAGTATCAGTAACTGGGTTTATCTTCTACATGCTTTTAAAGAAAACTGAATTTCAAGCCATCTAAAAAAAATTGAAATTGAAACCATTGTACACGTTGTATCTAATACTAAAGAGATTCAATGGAAACCACCTAGGCATACATATACAAAACTGACTATCGCTCCACATCTTCTACTGCCGCAACTTATTGAAATAAATCTTATCATACTTCCACCTCCACTGAATTTGGACCCATCTCATCCTAAAGGTTGTAATTACAATGAAAATATTTGATGAGACTATCAGTAGTGCAATGGAAATTCTACAAATAGATGTTTCAAGCTTCACACTTTATTGAAGATCTTATCGATAACAATAAACTTGAGCTTCCAAAGCCTGCAACTTCTACACCAATCAATGAAAATAAGAACCTCAATATTATTATCAATCCTCTTCTGAAACATGATAAGAAATTGTTCGAATCTTTGGCCAATCACACATATCACATTGTGCCTCCTCCTGAATATGGGGATCTTGAATTTCTAGTTTCTCATAATGAGACATCCCCACCAATCATTACTTTATTTGATCATGATTATCATGCTAAATTCTCCTCTAAGTTCTTACACATTTGTGCCTCCATTGGATCCACTTCTATTAACAACACTAAAGTTGAGCCAAAATTTCCCATCAATGCTTGATCTCTTACATTTCTTGTTGCTAATGGATATCCACTCTAAAAAATTTCATATCCAGTTCCTAAATCATATGGATAGGTCAAGCTTCTAGTCCTCTTACCATGCTTGTTCATTTTCTCATGGAAGCTTCAATGAAAGGGTGTGACATGCTCTTAGGTCTTCCTTCACTCCATGAAACACAAACAATCATCTTTATGCATCACTTGTGTCTAAAATTCATCCACAACAGGAAAGTCAATACTATCAATGGTGTTGAACCATTTACACCATGGTTGAAGCCTCCTCTTGATGTGTTCCTTGCACTTGCTAGATCATCTAGGTCCCCATGAACTATTACAAAAAAAACACTATCTTCTCCTAGCTTTCCTATTTTTTCACGGCCTACATGTCATTATTAATCTGCTAGTCCATCACATCAATCTAGGTCCATCATTCAGACTACCCCTTCACATAGAAATACATCATCTCCACACTATCCTACACATAGATGTCCATCGCCTCTATAGTATTCTATCACCTCCACACTCTCCTTCACATAAATGCACATAATCTTCGTGGTCTCCTTCACCTAGGTGTTTATCACCTCCTAGGTTTCCTACACATATATCTCAGTCACCTACTTTTCATTTTTCTCATGCATTGTCGATCATAGAGCATGATCACATTCCTGTACCTCTGCAAGCATCGGGTAGAGGACCCTTGTCTTTCACTTTCATCAGGTAAAATACTTACTCCTACAAACTTTAGGGGGAATCATGCTTATTATCCCCCATACTATCATTCTTAGGTGTCTTGCATATTCTACACTACAAATCTAGTCTCTAATGGACATCATACACATCTTGATTCATCTGTATCGTCATTACATGGCGATGCAATATTTTTTTATAGTTCACACTTGACTTTTGAGGGCGTCCTATATACACGAACCTCACACACTACACACTACACTACACAAGACACTGCATGTTACATATTACACATTACACTTTTCACACATTACACATACATCACATCTCTTTCTCACAGCTTCTATTACATACTCTTTTTCTATGGTTTATTCTCAATTGTTGAGGGGGAATGTGTAAATGAACCCCATCTAATGCATACACATCCACTTCGGGGGGCATTCTCCTATCATTCACTTTGCATTCCATTTTATCTCATCCATAACGTATTGCATATTTCTCTTACTTACTTATGCTTACATGTACACTTTACTACACATTCTAGATATATATCTTGTATACATAATTATATTTATCATATAAATATGAACATTTAATATCCTTCTATTTGTGATCACAAATTCTACAGATTGATACATGTAGCATGGATGATTGGCGCAATACCTCTTACTAGTCCTACAATATCCCTTAAGGGCATCAACTTCCATACACTACAAGAGATATTGTTCCATTTTTCATAGCACATTATCAGATTATACATGCTTTGACATAATTTTTATCTTTGTAACATGCTAACAAGTGCTTCATATACAACATTTGTCTTGCAGGAACCCTGTACTTCCATGGTTTTCTGTTACATTGTTTCTTATTACTTGTTATTGTTTTCCATTATTTGCAAGCTTTTAACTTTGTCTTATGTGCACACTGTTTGCTTTTGGATTTGTAGGCCTTTATTTTCTTGTGACATTTTGAATGATGTCCCATATTTAAAACCCATGTTTTATAGTCTACTTTGTTTACATTATTGCTTTTAATCATTGTCTTCTTGCTTACTAGCTTACACCTGTTATCCAAAATTCCCCCCCAAGGTAATTTTGATAACATGCAAGCAATTATATTGATTCAGGGCGAAAAGTCATGTTTCTAGGGTCCCCTCATATTTGTCTAACTCCCCTGTCCAAGAGGAAGAGAGTAAGTTCTGAGAAAATGCGAAAAAAGGTTCAAGAAGGCAAATGGGTCGATCTAGGAAAAATCGTGAAAATTGGCTAAGTCCTGCTCAAGGTCGCCTCTGGGACGTGTGGGACAGAAAAGCGCGAACCGGCCGAACCGGGCGAAATCAGCACAAACAGTCCGAAACGCAGCAGGGACAAATGGGACAAAAGTACGCAGCGGGCGCGAAATGCCGGATCGACAGAGAAAAAATCGACTAACTGCTGAGAGGGGCAGTCTGGGACGTTTGGGTCAAAAATACCCGAACAGGCCGAACCGGCCGAAATGAGCACAGGCAGTCCAAAACAGAGTGGGCCAGGTGGAACAAAAAGGCGCGAACCGGCCGGTTCGGCCGAAATCAGCACAAAGAGCACTGTAACAAATGGGACAAAGGGACGCCTGGGACGCGAAAATCCGAAGGAGCCGAGGACCAATCAAATCATGACACGTGTCACAGGAGGAAAAGTCAACGTTTGGTCTGGAAACTTCAAACGGCTGTAACTTTTGACTCCGAGCTCCGATTTTGACAAAATTGGACTTTCTGGAATGAGCACAACGTCCTCTACGCCACAAAAAATGGATTTCTTAATTTTAATAAGGGTAGATATATTTAAATTAAGGAAACGTGTTCGGCTCCAGTCAGTGAATGCTCTTTCCCGTCAGATGACAGAAAACGCCTGCCAGGCCCAAAATAACTGCCCGCACTCAGAAGGCCGTAACTTTTGCATTTCTCAACGAAATCGCACAAAATTGGTACCGTTGGAATCGTGGTTCCGAGCCCGATGCACAGAAATCAAGAAATTCCAGATTTGATCAGAAATTAATCTATATTTTTAAGAAAACGTGGCCGGATTCAGAACAGTGTTTTATTTGGTAGCTGGGAGTGCAATTAAGAGGCATGGTCATCATTCCTTCTCTGCTGCAGCACATGGGACAGTATGGGGAGCCTTTTGCAAGTAATGTATACCCATTCCACTCAATTTAATGCCTCTTACAGGTGGTTGAAGGACAAATTTCGGGATTTCCATTTTCCCTTCTCTTCTCCTTCTCATTTTTTCTATAAATTGGAGTGTTGGGCTCATTGTAAAAGGGGAGTTTTTGGGTAGCAAAGCTCTGCAAAAATTTCTTTGTGAAGCCAGTGTGTTGTAGGCCCTTGTAGTGGACTCCTTGCATGGTGATCCAGGCCCTTATCTTGTAATAGACTGAACTGTGCATACCAGGAAGCAATAAAATACAAGTTTGTGGATGTATCTTCCCCTGCTGTGTTTTACTGCATTCTCCTTGCCCTTTTATCTTCCTACAAGAATATTGTGTCTATTTTTATGTTCTTGCAGGGATTCATTAACATTGTGTATGCTTGGAATACTGTTGTGAATGCCTTTTGCTAGATTATGGTGAACTGTCATCACCTCTTCTAGTGTGCACTTTCCCTCTATATTTCACACATCTGGAGATTACTCTCACACCCTCCTTTCCTGGTGTATCACCGCTTTAGTGTAGGCTTTCATTTTATGCATTCTCTTTCCCTGGTCCCTTGGAAATTTAGATTAGAACAGTTAGCTTATCCTGCATTAGAGTAGATTGTGGCAGGTAGTTTAGGAGCAAGAACCAGCTTTCTCTGGAGGTCTATCTCAAGTAGCAAGTCCCACAACTTGGAGATAGTACCCATGTTATCCAATCACACTGTGAACTCAGGTATATGCACAGGGGTGCTGTGATTCGGTGATAACAACACCATCTTTTATATGCATGTTTATCTTTCTTACACTAACACTTGTTTTCCTAGCCGTGCTTTACTTGAGTGTTCCTTAGTTTCTACCAAGCACACTCCCTCCCCATGTAGGGCATTAGTTTAAACATAGTGGTTGGTCCTCCTTTGTGCCACATATTCCTCAGTGACATTGTATGCACCCAAAATAAGGGGGGGCATCATTCGGGTGAATCAGTAACCACACATATTAGTTCATAGTCATCATAAAAACAATTTAGTACATGTACACTACAGTCATTAGTATAAACAATGGGCCAAATCCTAACTTGGGTCCACAACAAAACACAATCACTAGTACCCAACACTAAACAATAACACCTGGGCACCCATGAACCTTCCTCGATGCCTTTGACCAAGGGAAGCTACACAAAATTTGTCACTTAAACACAATTTTCAGCACTTCACACTCTAGCTTTTGACAGGACAAACAATCCTTTAGCTCTGAACATGCATGCATTAAATCTTCTTATCTACTTTCATGTTGGATCAGAACTGTTCAAAGAGGATCATATTTTTAAACACCATCTATAGTGGTGTTTACACATCAGGAAATAGTTAAAGGCTGGAGAATAACACCATACTTTTCTCCCTACACTTCTTTCATTCTTGGCGTGAGATCACCCAAAACTCACACACAACACAACCAATGAGATATCACCCAAAAATATCAAACTTCTACAACATCATTTAGGACCCTCTATATGTTTTCACTCATCATAGATCAGGTGCACATGTCCCTTTTTATAGATTTGAATAATTTTACATACTTTTTACACATTTTGCTCATATTTTTCATATACATGCATGTTTGACTACTTGATATTTTTTCTATTTTGCATGTTTTTCCTTATGGTAAGTGGTATTCATATTAATCATACATCATAAAATCATCAATCACAACATCTCAACAATCGACATAAACAACAGCTACAAACACAACATCTACACATATGATCTCACCCTAGGTTCATCATCATAACGTTTTTCACTTCCTATTCTTTAGCTTCCATGCTTCACATTATTATCACTCCACACTTTTCCTTGTATCTTGACATGCTTTTCACCATCGATCGACATGGATATCAGGTACTCATATCTTATCTAATTTATGTTATCAAGCATCTACTCAACAATATAAAGTGGGGGCAAATGTAGAAACAAAATCACGCACTTTGAGTATCTATTTAGTCCTAATTGCAAAATCATATAATTCCTAAGTAAGAAAAGTACTAATTAACCAATGATTTTGGCCATATTTACTTGTTTTATAATGCCTTTCTTGACCTTACAATCTTTCTAACCAATTTTTTCTTTTCATACTTCAAATATTCTCATTCTGAACACTAGCACCCAGACAAGATGCCAGTGTCAGGCACCCCCGACCTCTTTTTACTTTATTCACATCTTTTGGGTCCTTTCTAGCCATTTGAATATCTTATATTTTTTATAGTCATCCTTTTCATGGTTAATTACGAAATTTAAGAAAAAGAATCATATAAATATAAAGTTATGTGATCATAATAAAGGACCAAGCACCAAGCATTAGCAATCACCACCTAAAGTTGCACTTAAAGGCCATTATTAAGAGCATTCAAGCATTCATATAACATCCATACAAGAGAAAGGGATTGCATTCTTCTACATACACATGTAGGAGGGAAATTTCATTCTTTCATGTACACATCTACTTACATATTTTACATCTAAATAATTTCTCACTATCAAGTATGACACACATAAGATCTACCCAGGGCACAATTCACACACATACACACACACACACACACACACACACACACACACACACACACACACACACACACACACAAAACTACATTGGGTCTGAAATGTAGTGTAGTTCTTAGTTGTAAGATCATTTGTTTGATAATTGAGGACAATCCGACCCCTCATTTTTCATATTTATTTTTGGGATTTGATGTGATTTGAGGATTTTCCAAGTGTTACATATTGATTACAGGCTTTAGTTGAAAAACCACGATCTCTATCAAAGTACAAGTGATAAACGGTGACAACAAGTGAATACCTCGTGACCCTAAAAAACTTCGTTTCACATCTTCTGAGTAGTCTAGGGAACCCAAATATAGTCTACTGCACCAAGTGCCCCAGTCCAGGATTAAGAAAATATTGGAAATAAATTCCTAATTCTAATTACAATGTAGCAGCAAATGAATAATAAATTAATCTTGGAAATATTAAAACCCTATTTTTAAATAGGAGATATAGAATTTTAGTTATTTCATAATAAATCTTGGACTCTGCATAAGTGGAGAACTATAAAACAGAGAGGGATAAGGGTCACACAGAGCCTCAGAAAATTGTGTGACTGTAATATTTTCCTAGATAGGGGCATTTGGATTGGGTCAGGGGAAATGGTGTACTAGACTAGACCTAGGCACTCTAGTATTCTTAGTAATTGTGAAACTAGGTTTCTCAGGGTCCAAGGTATTCATTTGTTATCATTGTTTATCACATGTACTTCACTTGAGCTCACGATTGTTCGCTTGAAACTCGCAATCAATATGGAACACCTGAAAAACCCTCAAACCACATCAAATACCAAAAATAAATATGTAAAATGAGGGGTCAAACTGTACTCATCTGTCAAACAAGTGATCTTACGACTTAGCTATGCACTACATTTCAGACCTAATGTAGTCTTGTATGTGTATGTGTGTAGAATCATGCACTAGGTGGCTCTTGTGCATGTTGAAATTGATAGCAAGAAAGTATCTAAATGTAAAATATGTAACTAGATGTGTGTATCAAGGAATGCAATTCCCCTCGTATGAAGTGTATGCAATAGAATTCATTTTCTTTCCCTTGTGTGGATGATAGATGGATACTTGAATGATCTTGATAATGGACTTTGAAGCTAATGCTTGGTGCTTGGTCCTTCATTATGGTCACATAACTTTATATTTATATGATTCCTTTGATTGAATTTTGTAATTAACCCCGAAAAGGATAACTACCAAAAAGATAAGATTCTCAAACAGCTAGAAAGGGCCTAAAATATGTGAATAAAATACAAAGTGGTCGGGGTCCAAGAGGGGACAGGGGCACTTGGCACTGACATATTGGTTGGGCGGTGGTGTCCAAAATGTGAAATTCCAAAGTATAAAAAAGATGGACTGGGCTAGAAAGAGTGTAAGATCAAGAAATGTAGTTTAAAGAAAGCAAAGATGGCCAAAGATATGGGTTAATTAGTAATTTTTTTACTTAGGAAACATATGAATGGTAGTATGCAATAAGAACTAGATAAATACCCAAAGTGTGGGATTTTGTGTCTATATTTTTCCCCACTTTATGTTATTGAGAAAATTATCGATAAAATAAAGTATATAAGATGCATACTTGATGTCCATTTAGATCGATGGCGAAAAGTGTGCCAAGAGAAAAGGAAAAACGTGGAGTGATAAAAATGTGAAGTCTAGAAGCTAGACTAGAGGAAGTATAAAAAGTGATGATGATGACCCTAAGGCGACAGCGTATGTGTAGATGCCAAATATATACTTGTTGATGTCAATGGTTACAATGTTGTGATTTTTTTGATTACCACTTCCCATAAATATGGATTTGCAAAAGTGAATAATAATCAAGTAGTCAAATACACGTGTATATGAGAAATATGGGTAAAATGTATGCAAACGTATATAAAAATGTGAAAAGAAACATGTGCACTTGATCTGTAATGAGTGAAAGAGATAGAAAGGATCCTCAAGATGTTGTAGAAGAATGACTTATTCGGGATATTTCATGCCAGTTGTGTTGTATGTGAGTTTTTTGGAGATCTCACGCTAAGAACGGAAGAAGTGTGTGGAGGAAATTCTGGTGTCATCCTCTAGCATTTAACTGTTTACTAATATGTGTACAGAACTACAGTTGGTGTGTAAAAATCTGATCCTGTTCGAACACTTTTGATCCAATGTAAAAATAGAAAAGAAGATGTGATGTATGCATGTTGAGAGCTAAAGGAATATTTTTCCTATCAAAAGATGTTATGTGAATTGTTGTAGATTGTGTTGAACTGAAAAATGTTGTGTAACTACCCCGGGTCACAATCATCCAAGAAGGGTCAAGGGCACCCAGACACTTATGTCTAGTTCTGGGAACTAGTTACTGTGTTATGCAAAGAACCTGTTGGGTTTCAGAATAGTACATTAATGGAAACCACAGTCAGGGGATGGCAAGTCCCTCCTCTTTAATGGGAGAGGTTCCCTTATTGAAAGCAAGCATCAAAACCTATATACATATGTTCAAATTTCAAATGGTGGGGTTTCTGACACTTTGAAATGTTTAATACCCAAAAGATCATCAATACGAAAGAGTAGAAAGAATGAGGAGATGAGAGAGTAAGAACACAACAATACTTTCAGAAAATATAGATGGCAGAGTAAAACCCTACACGTATTGAACCAGAGAGATGCGGAAAAGAATTGTTAACCTTCATAACAGATATAATCCATGAACACAAAGTTTCTTACCAAAAATATTAAATTATTCACATATTTTAGACAGGGAAATAAGGAATTACAGAGGAAGAAAGGGAAAATAACTCTTCTCTATTGATTAATTTAAGATCTGTTACATTTCAAGAATGCCAGGATCCCCCCTTTTTCACATGATCAAAACATGCCTTTATAACACTCATTTTACATCAAATATTTTGCCCCAAGAAAAGAATATTCAAGGAAAAATTTGTTTGTTAGAGATTTGTTTGAAGAAAATGACATTTAACAAATTTGTTCTCGAGATTTGCCAGGTGTAAAAAATGATCATTCTCTTCAATCACATCCACTCGTTGTTCTTCTGGAAGCATGCTAAACATCATTAACACGTGAAACTTTCTCCATGTCAGAAGATAAAGAATGGTCTAGAAAGATGTGTTATATCACGGCCGTTTTGATTTTTGGTTTGTTGAGGAGCACTCATGGTGGAAAAACTAGATGCATCGCGCTAAGGCCATTGCAACTATTTTGTAACTTTGAATTTGAGCCACTCATCTTGCTTTTGCAAAATTTAAATATGAACCATCCACGTGAAAGATATTTAGTTAAAGGGGGCTCGGGGAATCTTTTATATTTTGACCTTTTGAGAAGTGGTATTTCGGAGCATTTCGGCCCCCCACCCGTTTTGACTTTTCAATTAAACACGTGGCTTTATCTGATTTGTAACGGAATCGCGACTCACTTTTATGATTTGAACCTCTTTCGCAAAAGGGATCAAAACCTCAAAATTCTCTGCTGACCCACTTTTCTATTTTGACCTTTTCAACGCGGGCTCAAGACTCCAGTGAGGCTAGGGATCATTTAATAACTTTTACCCTCTTTTTGGAAATAGAAAAAACTTCCCAAAAAGCTCCAAGGGCTTGTCTTCATGCTTTGACTTTTCATGTGGGCTCAACATTTGACATTTTCCTAGCCCCCGGCGGAGTTATGGCTCAATTTGTAACTTTACGCCCTTTTCCACAAAAGATCGAAACCTCAAAGTTCTTCTCTGACCCGCTTTTCCTTTTGAACGGCATGACTCAACACGTGACATCACCTAGACACTTGCAGAGCTACGTTTCACTTTATAACTTTACTCCCTTTGGAAATAAAGGTAAAATTACTAAAGTGTCCCGACGACCCACCTCTCCTTTGTTGACTTTTCAACACGCCACCTGGCTCTTTGCGGTCCTTTGGCATCCTTTTGCATTTTTCACCTTTTCACCATAATGCCTTAAAAAACAAAAATAATCCACCTTCGTGTGAACGCTTTCCACCAATCAGTATCTTTCGGGGCCACAGGGCAAATCTAACATTTTTAAAAAATAACAAAAAGGACAAGTTTGCAAAAAAGGGCCCGTCTCACCACATCCAATTAGATATGTCCACTTATCTTTTGATGATGGGGAATAATTTGATGGGGAATATACGTCTGTCATCTACGATTGTGGAAAAACTAAAGAGAAGGAGAAAAACTCCTCCGTTCATTCTGGAATTTCAAATTTCTTTCATGATCAGAGAAATTAGAAACAGTACAAGGTTCGAAGATCCAAGGCCATAGAAAATATTGGCAATTTCATAGGATGGAAGCAACAAAAGAATTTTCATGTGTCTAGACGGGAAAATAGAAAACACTTCGAACCATGTGGGAAGACTTCAAAGCATGAAATTTGGAAGATTTAAACAACTTCAAAGCATGAATCTCTCTATATTTTCAGACTTCTCACCATACTTGAAGACTTCTGAAGGGCGTGAGCTCAAAATTTTTGAATTTGACTTGGAAAAGGAGGGGGATTTTGAGCACGACAACAACTGGGTCTTTTTGGTGATGACTTGACAAAGGAATGAGACAAGATCAAGAACCATAGAAAAACTCTGGGAAAGAAGACCAATGCCTTATCCATTGGGCAAAAAGATTCAAAGGCAAAACCAATATAGAAGAGAACACAAACCAAAGGGAAAGACCAAAAACCAAAACATTGTACAATATATACAAAAGGACCACCTAATCACTTACGACTTGAACAATTTCAAATACTTCATGCACTATAAGGAAGTATGGTAGAGGGTCCATCCAGATAATCCAAGTAGAAAGAATTTTCTCCAGTAAAGTTCCTGATTCTAAAAGGACCAAGCCAAAGAGAATCAAACTTACTATGGCTTCCTCGAGGTTCATGTGTCCCGCAACAGAACAATATCTCCCACTTAAAAATATCTATGTTTAGCTTTCTTGTCAAACAAAGCCTTCACCTTCATTTGATGAGCTGATATTCTTTCAAAAACTTGCATTCTATCCTCATCCAGCTTGTGAAGATTCATGACCCTCTTGTCCAAAGAACTACTGAAACTTGAATCTTCAATAGCCTTCATCAAGTGTAAGGCTGGAAATTCCATTGTCACTGGAAGTTGAGCTTCAACACCATACACCACCTGAAATGGGGACATTCCTATTAATATTTTGGGTGTAATTCTATCTTCCCAGAGAGCATCATAAAGATTCTTTTTCCAATTTCTCTGAGATTCATTGACAAGCTTTCAAACAATGGTCACAAAGTTCTTATTTTTTTATTATGTTTGTCCATTCCCTTGGGGGTAGTATTCTGAAGAATGAGCAAGGGAGATTCCATAACCATAGTAGAAATCCATCTCAGCAGAAGAAAAATTGGAAGCATTATTAGTTACAATCTTGTTTGGTATCCCAAACCTTATCAGAATGTTCTCCTTGATGAAATTACATACTACCTCAGAAGTAGTACTTTTGATTGGGATGGCTTCCACCCACTTTTTGAAATAATCTATGGTAGTTAACACATGAGTATGTCCAACAATGGAAGGTGGGTTGAGTGTTCTAATGAAATCTAAACCCCATTGTTGAAAAGGCTCATCAATCACTACTGGCTTGAGGGGTAAAGCAGCCAATTTAGGTCTTCCAACAAAATTTTGACATGCTTCACATTTGCCTACCCATTTTGATACATCTCTGAACAATGTAGGCCAATAGTACCCAGCACAAAGGATTTTTTGGGCAGTGAAAACATAAGAGAAATGGCCTCCACAAGCCTTATCATGAAAAGTTGAGAACAACTTCTTCTATTGCTCATTGTCCACATACTTCAAGAATCTTCCATCTATGCGTCGTTTGAACAAAGCATTCTCCCAAAACACATATTGTGCAGACCTCATCTTGATGGCTCTCTTTTCTTTGGAATTCAAGTGGGATGGAAATTATCCATAAGTAATAAAATTTTCAATGTCAACATACCACTCATCTGTTGAACTAAGGAAGAGGACAACAGGGACATTAATTCCTTCTTTGGACAATTCTGCATCAGCTCCTTCAAAAATGATTTCACATAGGCCTTTTCCCTGAACTAACTTTGTAGGCTTGATGTCAATATCATATTCTTATACCCTAGCTACCCAATTTCCTCTCTTATTTCCAAACTCCTGTTGTATAAGAATAGATTTGATAGTTGTATCAAGCACATGCACAACAAAGTGAGAGTTAAGAATATAAAACTGAAATTGCTTAACAACTTTAACCATTGCGAAATCATGCTTCTCCATCATGGTATATTTCAATTCATGAGCTTTCATAACATAGATCATGAAGGCAATAGGAAGTTCATGATCGTCAAAATCCCTCTGAGTTAGTACAACATCTAAGGTACTCTCAGTAACATAGGAATAGATGATAAAATCCTTGTTGAAATCAGGGCATGCTAAGATAGGAGTATTTGAAATAGCTTTCTTAATACCTTCAAATGCTTCCTTCCCTTCATAGGACTAACCAAATTTTTTCTTTCCTCTCATCATTTGAGCAATGCTCATAGTTAGCTCTGCAAAATCAAGAATGAATATCCTCAAGAAGTTGATCTTACCAAAGAAAGAGTGCACACCCTTTTTTCTTGTGGGAAGGGGAATCTACTGGATTTCTTGAACTCTCTCTAGATCAATCTTGATTCCTTATTTAGAGACAATATTTCCCAGCAACTTACCTTCAGTGACACAAAATACAGACTTCTTAGGATTGAGCGAAATTCCATGCTCTCTACATTTTTGAAGGACTGTTTCAAGGTGCTGAAAGTGATATGTTCTTGTTTTTGAAAACACATCAAATCATCAAGATACACAACAATTCATTTTACCTTTAGACTACCAAAATCTAAATCCATTTCCCTCTGAAAAGTGGCACCAGTATTGATAAGACCAAAAGGTATCCTCTTGTAGGCAAAAGTGCCCCAAAGAGTAGTGAAAACAGTCTTGTGCTGACCAGGGGTACTGACTTCCACTTGATTGTATCCCGAGAATCCATAAGGCATAGACAACATTTTAGAGGCTGTGAAATCTTGCAAAATATGATCCATCATGGGGAGAGGATAGTTGTATTTTAGAGATTCCTGATTCAAATTCCTAAAATCAACACAGATCCAAATCTCACCATTCTTCTTCCTGAAAGGCACACTGTTGGCAATCTAAGTTGAATGGTAAATGGGGAAAATGATCTTTGCCTTCAAAAAATTTTGGATTTATTGAAAAATAGTGCTAGCAACATTAGGATTATATTTCCTTTGCTTCTACTTGAAATTTTTGATCCTAGGTTTTAGAGGGATTTTAGAGGGATAAAGTGTTGCATCTCCTTTGGTTGAAAATACTTGAGATCATCATCTGAATATGCAAGAACATCAGCATACTTCTTCTATAGATTTCCTGGTTTCCTCTTCTCCTCTTGAGTGTAGCACTTTCCAATGTTCACCATCTTAGGTTCATTAAGACTCCCAATATTAACCTTTTCACATTCAGCAGATTATCAAGCACTTTGGGAAGCTTTAGATTTAATGTACCTATCATGGTTATCAAACAGATCCTCCAAACTCACCATCCCTTTAGGGATCTTGTTACCTTTCAATTTGATGTAGCCATCTTGGTCTATCTCTTCCTTGATATCTTCTTCATTAGAGGGTACACACTCTCCAGGAAAATTTTTGCTTCCTTTAAAATATAGCTGATCAAAATCATCCCTAAGCTCCAAGAAAGAGAGAAAATGTTGATCATCATTAAAAACCTATCAGTTGCTTGCATTATCAGTCACACTGGGTCTATGAATCATTTCAATGGTGAATATATCCTGAGAGAAATCTGGGTGAGGGGTCAACAAAGACCCTGAGATAGCTAGAGAATTTGCCCGAGTGTTCATTTCTCTTGGCATAGCTTCAATGGAGAAAGCATCAAGGAAATCAATGGAATCCTAGACGAGGTTTCTATACTGTTTCAATCTTCTATTCTTGACCTGTGAAAGATCCCTGACTTATTTCACAATCAGCTCTGCATCACCATGAGCAAGAATATTCTTCACTCCCATTTCTTTTGTCATGTTCAACCCAATTATGAGGACCTCACACTCATCTATATTGTTTGTATTTTCTAAGTAAAGCTTGAAAGAGAATGGATGAATCTTCCCCTCCAGATAAATCAGCACCACACCAGCTCCAAAACCAGCTGAAGAGTAGCTTCCATCAAATTCCAAAGTCCAAATACTATTAGGATCATGGATCACTCCCTTAGGAGATTTTTCCTCATAGTTTGACATGATCATATAATTTCCATGCCCTATATCCTCATAGAGTATTTGTGATTTTGGATCATCAGTCTTTTGTACAATATACTCGGTTTGTTTCTCAGGTAGCAGCTTCTTCATTTTTCCATTGACCGAGATCAAAGCATGCGAAAAATCCATCTGAATATCACCTCATACATCCTTACAAAAATTCCTACTCAGCAACATACCATAGGAGGGAGGAATATCAACTACAAAAAATAGTGGCTAAGACCCTCTTCTCTGGAAAAGCAGAAAAAGCTACTTGTGCATCTTTAATTCTCCAAACCAAAGGCACTTCTCTACTCTCCATGGAATAGAAGGAACCAAATGTGCATCTTAGAGTCAGGCCCAAAGAATGAGCTACCTTTGTAGGAATTACATTGTCTGATGCTCCCTAGTCAATAACACAATTATTGAGTTTATGGCTAGCTATGAGGAGAGTCACATAGAATGGTTTAATTTTCTCATCAGGGAAAGTGACTGCAGCCATGAGGCTTGGTTGGGGTGATGAAGAAGAAGTGGGAAAAAGAGCTTTAGAAGGATTGGGTGAAAATTTGGATCTAACAAAGTTTACCATCCTAGAAAAAGCTTTAGGATGAGTCTGATAAAACTCTACCTCTGAGATTTGGATCTTTGTCTTTTTGAGGTGATCAATGATATCAAAAGACCTGGAGGTGGATGGGGAATCATTACTAGCAGCAGGAGATACTTTTGACTTACCAGTTTTATCATATTTAGGAATGGAAGGAAAAGAAGCTTTGGAAGCAGAAGTAGAAGGAGGAAGATTAACATTACTCACATTTTGTGTGGATGCAGTGGGAATGGGAGCTCCTCTTTTTACAATTACTGGAATGGTTATAGGAACCTCCTTGGATTTCTTTATGGGTTGCACCACTTTTTATCTTTTTTTTGTTTTCTCTCAAGTCATAACAACATATGACTCACCATTCATCTCTGCCATTCCTTCATCATAATCATATTCATCATCCATACCTTCAGTGGTGAGGAAATGAACTTGAGATCCACCCAGCTCCTCCTCTTCTTCATCAACCTATTCTTCTGGTTCTTCATAGTATCCATTAACATCTTCATCATCAGGTTCTTGAACTTCACAAGTTGCATTGACTGGAACCTTGATGAGTGGGCCTTTAATAGCCAATCTAGTATGAGGAGGAGGTAACCGGTTCCTTGGCTAGAAATTCTTCCTTGGAATGTCTTGGTAGGGAGCATGTTGGGCCAATTGATTTTTAATGGCAATGAGATCATTTTCCAACTTCTGTACCAACTGATCTGAATTGGCTCCAAGGGAAGAGGAAGAACAAGATGCTTTAGATTTGGAAGATTCTCTCCTCAATTTACCAGACATGATCAGATCATCCTCAACACTGATGGCCAATCTCTTATCAACATCCAAAGTTGTAAGATTATCCCTCATTAGTGCATAGCTTACTTTAGGAAACTGAGCATTGAGGAAGAAACATTTTTTTATCTGATCTATATGACGAGTGTTCTGTGGAATTTTGTGAATGAGCTTGTTAAATTTATCCACAAACTCCCTCATGGGTTCATGTGGTTCCTTCTTGATATAATATATTTGTTCCAGGAGAGCATGCACATCTTCAGCAGGCTTAAAATGTTTTTCAAATTGAGTTGTCATGGTATTCCAATTAGTGATGGACCCAGCAGGAAGATGATAGAACCAATCAGAAACATTCTCTTACAATGTTTCCACAAAGACCTTGACAGAGACATCCTCATGCTCAACCCAAAGAATTCCACATGCAACAATGAAGGCTCCAATGTGTTCATCTGGGTGTATTTTCCCATCACCTATGAACTTAGGAAAACTTTTTCTGTTACCCCTAGGTAACGCATGTAACAGATAAGGAAGAGCAAGATGTTTCACTCGGAAAATGCTTCGTTCCTTATAGAAACAGATAAGGTTAGGGTTAGGAGGAATACCTGTAGAATGTCGAGATGATGTGCGCGTACCGTAGAGAAAGATCAGGCTGACTGCGAAGAACTCCTTTTTGTCTTGGAAGGACTACCTGCAAATAAGAACACAAGACCACAAGATTTTGATTAGATAATAAATGAGGAAACTACCTTGGGCCCAGGAAATGTAAAACTTCCTTTCGAAGGTGGTCAGTTTCCCTGCTAATATGAGTTAACACAAAATACTGTAAAATATCAATTAAATCACTTTGTTGAAACAGGTAGGGGAAAGGCTGGTTTCTGGTTGTGAATCACAAGAACCGATGCCGGTTACCTATAACTGATGGCGGTTACTGATAACCGATACCAGTGGGTTCTAGGATCCTCTGGGCTGGTTGTGGAGTTTGTAATGGCTGATTTTTGGATAGTATTGGGAAATGGGATGGTTAGAAGCTAAGGAATGATAGTTAGAGGCAATGGTACGTTGGATAATGGATTCAGGAATGGATTTGGGGGGATTGTAATTCCAAAAGTGTAAGAAATGTTATAATTGGAGGACATGCAAGGTGCAACTTACTGGTTTTTGACGAAGATGCCAGTTGATCTCGTTGGCTGCCAACTCTTCTAGTTTCTTCACTCGTCTCTGCTTGGTCAAGTGAAGTTCTGGACCCTGCTAAATCACTTTGGAATCTTCTTTTGATTCCAAAATCCTTCGACTGATCTCCAAAATGAAATTCCGATCCATTGTTTTGGTTTGAGAAGGCCATTATACAGGGAACCGATGGCGTTTACGTAACCGACGCCGGTCGAGTAGGAACCGGCATCGGTAAGGAAAAAGTAGGCTATTTTTAGTAAAATAGCCCGCCTTCCCTGTTTTTCTCCCGAGAGATCAGTTGCGGGCTTGGTCAAGTGGCTAGAAGGTCGGCCTTTGGTGCGAGTAAGGAGGCATTAGTTATGGATGTGAGTCTAGACCGAGTCATGGGTCTTAATTAGGTTAGTTTAGGGTTAGGGCTAGGTCATGATGAGGTGGCACAGTGAGGTGGCGGGTAAGGTGATGTGGATTTATCAATTACAAGGTAATTAATAAATAATTGCGTAAAGTTTAGGTAATGAGGTTAGGTTGTGAAATGGGATGCGGGTCACAAGGGGTCGTGAGACACGAATATTGGTGTCTACATTAGCCCCTTATTGTCGTGTAGCTTGTTCTGTAAAGCTGCGTGGACAATAATATGAAGTGGTTACTCCTGTTAAGGGTATAGGTAATCCCCCTCAAATCTATCACAGATTGAGTGAACGAGAAATCAGGAATAGGGTTGATAAAGGGTAAATGGGGGTAGAGAGGATGGTAAGATGATGGTGTAGGTCCAAGGAAGCAGACGCATGTTGAAAATGCAATAGTACGACTAGGGGTACATGATTTGACGAGCTAAACCAGCAATGTATAGGCAAAGGTCGATAGTTTATCCAAACAAGGGTGATATAATCCTGGTATCCAAGGCATAGGAAGTAGCTCCAGGGTATATAACAGGTAAGGTACAGGAACGTTTAGGCATGTTCGGCTAGTACCAAATGGTTGGTTTGGTTGAGATAAACGTCACGGTCTAGGTCTAGGCAAAGTTGGTCGACAGATCAAGTCAAGGACCCTAATCATGCTAAAACACGAACAAGTGAGCTCGATTGAACACAAGGTACAGGATGGATGGATAAAATAAAACGTTGATTGTCGGTATGCCATGGAAGTGATGCGGCCTGGGGTCAGGCCAAGTTGTTGGGTGGTGGCCATGGGTCAGACCATAACGGTAGAGTGAGGCCTTGGGTCGGGCCAAATTAATAGGGCGAGGCCTTGGGTCGGGCCAAATAAGTGGGTTGAGGCCTTGGGTCGGGCCAATTGGTAGGGCGAGGCCTTGGGTCAGGCCAAATAGGTAGGGCGAGGCCTTGGGTCGGGCCAAGTAGGTAGGTTGAGGCCTTAGGTCGGGCCAAATAGGTAGGTGGAGGTCTTTGGGTCGGGCCAAAATAGGTAGGTTGAGGCCTTAGGTCGGGCCAAATAGGTAGGTTGAGGCCTTAGGTCGGGCCAATTAGGTAGGTTGAGGCCTTAGGTCGGGCCAAATAGGTAGGTTGAGGCCTTAGGTCGGGCCAAATAGGTAGGTTGAGGCCTTAGGTCGGGCCAAATAGGTAGGTTGAGGCCTTGGGTCAGGCTAAATAAGTGGGGCTGAGGCCTTGGGTCGGGCCAAATAGGTAGGTTGAGGCCTTGGGTCAGGCCAATTGGTAGGGCGAGGCCTTGGGTTGGGCCGGACCAGGGAACAAATGTTGTGCAGCAAAGGTGGACGGAGGCGATATTGGTGAAAAAGAGGCAAGGAGTAAGGAACGGCAAAGAATGGGGTGAAAGTTAGGTATCAAACCGATGTCGATTCATAAATGACCGATATCGGTTAAGGGACCGATACCGGTTTCCTAGGGCAAAAAAGAAACCGACATCGGTTAAGGTCGAAAAACCTATAAAAAGAAAAATACGGCCTGTCATTATCACTTTTGTTATTTGTAATCCAAAATTGACTTGTCTGACGTGGAGAGTTGATTTAGAAGGGTATTGAGTGAGGTGGGAGCGATTTGATTGGCAGAGAGAGTAGATAGTGGGCCCGAATAGTTGAGGAGGCAGCAGGTGATTGGCCGGGGGACCCAGCAGATCAGCATTGGAGCCATGGCACAGGGCAGGAGGAGCTGGAGGAGCTGGACCAGCTGGACCACCACCACCCATCCCACCACGATGACGTGTGTCGTCGTACCGGTAGGTTCTAAACTCTTTAATTTGGTGATTGGGTTGAGTTATGTGGTTTTTGGGATTTGGGTAGGAATTGGTATTTTGTAGGAAATAATGGGTAAATGGAGGTAATTTGAGAAAGGGATGAGGGTAGATATGTTAGATAGGCTAAGGCGGCTAGGTGTGTAAAATTTTAGGGTTTTTGGGTGGGTAGATGGGGTAGAAAATAGGTAAAAAAATGAGTTTTTGGGGGCCGTGCGCGGGTTCGGCTCGGGTAGTGAGACAGTGACCAATGTTGGTCACTAGGCGGCCGGCATCGGTCGAAAAAAGGTATAGAGTGAGTGTTGGAGAAATGGTGGGACCGGCATCGGTCTCGTATCGGCCGGTATCGGTGGGGGAGGGATGGGTCGTGAGGGATGGTATGTGAGGATGTATGGCTTTAGTGGGTGGGTTGGGTTGGGTTGGTTTGAGTTTAGGGTGAAGGTTGGATTGGGTTGGTTTAGGGTGTAGGTTGGGGGTTTAGGGGCTAGGGTTTAGGGTGTGGGTTGGGGGTTTAGGGGCTAGGTTGAGTTGGTTGGGGTGGGTTGAGTTAGTTATGTAGGGGTGGGTTGAGTTAGGTGTGTAGGGTTTAGGGTTTGGGGTTTGGGTTTTAAAGGGGGGTGGGGGGGTTGGGGGGGGTGGGTTGTGTTGGGTTGGGTTGAGTTGGGGTAGGGGATTGGGTTAGGTTGGTTTTAGGGTGTGGGTTGGGGGTTTAGGGGCTAGGTTTGAAGGTGGGTTGGGTGATTGAGTGGGTTGTGTAGGGTTTAGGGTTTAGGGTTTAGGTTTGTGAAGGTGGGTTGGGTGATTGAGTGGGTTGTGTAGGGTTTAGGGTTTAGGGTTTGGGGTGGAGAAAGGTGAGGTGTGGGTTTAGATTTTGGGTGTTACAAAAGGGGGTTTAGATGGTAAAGTAGGTGTTATAATAAAGAGTGGGTCTAAGAATGTGGGTTGGTTTTACAGGCACGTCAGCAGTTGACGATGCGTGATAGGATGCCTCCACTATTGAGTCGGATGAGGCCACACATATCTGCGGCGCATTGGGCTATCATGCGCGAGGTGGGACTTGGCGGGGGTCCAGAGGTACAGCAGCGATAGACAGAGATCATAGCCTTATGGTCGCCCTCATCGAGAGATGGTATCCGGCGGCCAATGTGTTCCATCTGCCGACCGGGGAGATGACGGTCACATTAGAGGATGTGTATCGCATCCTGCGGCTACCGATCGAGGGAGAGGCCGTTTTCCAGGTAGATTCAGAGACTGCCATGGATAGCATACTGTAGGTTTTTGGGGATGCAGCCGCGCTTCTTACATATCATAGCGCGAGCATTGGATATGGTGACATGTACCGCACACACAGACATGAGACACGACTTGCCGTGTTGATGATGATAGGGATCACCTGCTTCGCCCTCCCGGATTCAGAGGGAGGCCGCTTCCCACAGAGCATTGATGGGGGTGCTACTAGAGATGGTGGAGGAGCACACCTGTTTTACATGGGGCACCAGTGTATCTGGTGCAATTATACAGGGAGTTATGGGGCTATCGCCGGAGGAGGCGATTTGGTATTTGTTCTGCATTTTTGTTGCACTGTTGGGCATACGAGCACATCGTATGCATTAGGCCAGTAGGGCTACCCCAGCAGCCAGGGCCACAGGTCGTGTACCGATATGGATTTCAGAGGTGGTTGGGGATCGTGGGTCAGCCACGAGCAGTTGTTGTGGGTCGGGATGTGGCCTACTATAGACATATGCTAGAGGGCCTTACAGCAGTAGACATTATATGGAGACCCTACAGAGGTCACCAGCCTGGCAGAGGAGCCCGCGTACAGCTGCGCCAGATCCAGTAATACATTCCTGGATAGTAGGACGGAGGCCGGGAGAGTACGAGCGGATACCCTTAGAGAGGGTACGCAGGTAGATGGGGCTGCCACAGGACGAGCCCCCTCCCTTCCCTCAGTACAGGAGGGATGATGTAGAGGCCCCACTACCAGCACCACAGCCTTGGGATCCAGACTGGGTAGCGGAGAGACCAGCAGGTGAGGGTGTGGATGATGCCGGGTGCACGGTAGCATACAGGGTCTTGTGGGCTGGGCAGAGAGCAGCGAGGATAGTACCGCCTGCGCAGCCAGACTTGGCTGCAGTTACTGCAGAGAGAGATCAGCTCCGGGGGCATGTGCAGCTATTACAGGGACAGTTGGCTGCTGCACAGGCACAGATAGGGGTCCTACAGGGGCAGCTAGCCCAGGCTCAGGTACAGGCACATGCAGCACCACCACCAGCAGCACAGCCACATGTGCAGGTACAGGTACAGGCAGCCGTACCAGCAGCAGCACAGCCACAGCCCCAGATACCACCACGGCCACAGGTGCAGGTACAGGCACAGGCAGCACCTCCACCAGCACCACAGCCACAGGTGCAGGTACAGGCTCAGGGGATATTGGTGTTAGGTGCCAGGGGACCAGCCCCAGTTCCTTCAGTGGCGCGAGATCGTTATATGGAGGTTAGAGCAGAGGCCCGTTATTATCAGGATATTCTTGATAGTAGCGGAGTCGAGTATCAGGCGTATGCAGCGCATAGGGCAGAGACCTCGCATAGCCAGAGATCTCAGGGAGGGGCAGCTACAGCTGGCGTATCTGTGATGGGCAGGAGGCAAGAGGCACCACAGGGACCAGCGGGGAGAGGTGCCGAGGGCGGTGGGGAGAGCTGATAGATCCCCGAAATGGTTTTGTATAGGGACATGGGCACCGGTCTGCGAACCGGTTGTATTGATAGAGGCCTGCGTGCCTACACTTATTCATTGTTTTGGATTCATTTATTTATTATATACCGGCATGCGAGCCGAGTACGGTTTGTATATTTGATACTGGCCTGCGAGCCGAGTATATTTGTGACATGAGAGACCGGCCTGCGAGCCGAGTCAAGATTTTTGGTAGGTATTGCGGCCTGCGTGCCGGCTTTGGTATATTATGAGATCACAGAGGCCCCGATGTAGGGAACATTGTATTTTTGAAAACTAGTATATATATATAGATGATGTTTTGATCCACATGCTGTGTTTAAAATGTGTTGAAATATGTGGTTAATGGTTGGTAATATATAGAATGTGTGATGAGGTTAATTGACATGTTGATAAATAGATGATGCTGATGTTTTTGTTTGTTTGTGCGTATATATGATTGTCAGGTTATGTGATAAATTGGTGGTTTTGTGACAGTGTGATATATGTAACTGATGAGTTGGATCTAAATGATGTATAGAGTGATAGTTTTTTTTGGTATCTGTAGTTAATGGTTTGTTTATTTATAAAATAAATGATGTTGATGAAATTGTAATGCTATGTGTGGTGGATGAACAAAATGTGGTAAATCGTGTTGTTTATGCAGGCAAAGAGGGCGGGGCTCGACAAAAATTTAGAGGAGAAATGAAGAAAAGAACCCTGTTTCAAAAAGGAAGGTGTGTAACCGATATCGGTTAGGGAACCGATATCGGTAGTCATAGACCGATACCGGTCAACTAACCGATACCGGTTATTTAGGTATGAGCTTTTCTAAAAATAGAAAAGCTAGGGTGGCAACTTAAGTTTTAATTTTAGAGCCATGCAAGAGGTTAAATACGCGAACGCGACGCTTTTTGACGACTGAGACAGGTATTTGCATGAGAGATTTGGGTGAGAAGGAGAAAAGAGACAAGGAAAGTAAATGTGATCCGAGGTTCAGAAGGCAGAAAGACAAAGTTGAAAAGGGTGGTGATCATGGCAGAACGAGGAGAAGCATCCAGCAGGCAAGGACAGGAGGGAAGACAAGGGCCACCTCAAGCTGCTGCAACCCAAGAGGTATCATTTTGTTTGTGATTTAACTACTGCATGTTTTGTGAATAAGATGGGGGAGAGTAGGTGGGTAGATATGAGAAAGAAAACATGATAACAAGGGTTGTAGGTGAGGTAAGTGTTACAGGGTAGGCAATCAGGGGTTTCAGGTATGTTTGCATGTATAAAAAGGAATAAACGAGAAAATTATTGTCGTAGGTGGTTGTTTTTAGGGAAGGTGAATATAATTGACAGTGACTGGTAGCGGTTAGGGAGAACCGGTATCGGTTACTCAACCGATATCGGTTATGTATAACCGGTACCGGTTACTGGAGAACATTTCCAGAATGTTTGAAAAAGACTCTAATGGACTGAATGGTTGTTTGTCGTTTTTGGCGTATACAGGCAGAGACAGGGTTGAGGATGAATGATAGCGTGCCAGCGCTGTTGTCACGAATCTGAGCGGATGTAACACCAGTGGAATGGACATTGATAAATCGTTTGGGGTTAAGTGGAATCCGTTATTATTCACGAATCGCACGTAACCATGGTATGTTACAGGCGCTGATTGAGAGATGGAATCCTGAGACAAATACCTTCTATCTGCCAACAGGTGAAATGACAGTAACATTGGAAGATGTGTTCCGTATTTTGAGACTCCCTATTACAGGAGAACCAGTATATCAGGCACTACCTAGCGCGGCACGGGGAGCGATAACAGCAGTATTTGGTCCATACGCACGAGATTTGACACAGTGAGGTTTATCGTTTTCATATGGGGTAATGTATGCAGCACACCCTGAGGAGACAAGGTTAGCAGTGATATTAATGATAGCAGTAGGGTATTATGCATTACCGAGGGCGGAAGGGGGAAGATTTCCAAAGGCATTGATGTGTGTTATCTGGGAGATGATAGAAAGGAATGTGACTTTTGCATGGGCACCTGCGTATTTGGCGGAGCTATACAGGGGTTTATGGGCTTGTAGGCGAAATCACAGAATGACACTGGATAGTTCATACTTATTACACTGTTGGGCCTATGAGCACATTGTTTGTGTGCGACCAATAGGCCGATCCATCCTAGGCAGGAGAGACCGGAGTACAGAGGTTGGGATTCAAACGATGGGTCCAGACAGAACAAGAGGCCAGATCCAGGCCGTGACAGGTGATATTGAGTATTACAGGCAGGTATGGGAGAGAGTGACGGTTGCGGATATCTGTTGGAGGCCATACGGAAACTATATGGTAACCGAAATCATAGCTGAGGAGTTGAGAGGTGTTGAGCGATTGAGGTGGATCGCGGGGCACAGGCCAGGTGAATATGAGAGGATTCCTATAGATCGCGTGTGGCGACAATTTGGATTTGTGCAGGACATACCACAGGCTTATAGACCATATATGAGGATCGATGCGAGGCAGCATTCTCACCACCCCGGCCAACACCTCCAGAAGGGCCTGAGGAGATAGCAGCCGATCGCAGGGTAATGGATGCAGGAATGACAGAGGCCTATAGATTATGGTGGGTAGCAGAACTGCGAGGTGTACATGAGCGCCCTGACACAGCGGTGATTACAGCAGAGAGGGATCGTCTGCAGCGTTTGGTTCAGCAGCTCCAAACGCAGGTGAATGAGACAAGAGGATTGTTAGTGGTTGCGGAGTCACGGGCGGCGAGACTAGAGGCTGGAGTTCTCCATGCGAGAGGGCGTATTCACATGTTACAGGAGAGATTGGCAGATCAGTGGGCGGTACCAATAGCCACGGTACCTTTGAGGATAGAGAGGCCTGGCGAGAGGGGTCGACGATCACGATCATCACCTAGTTCGGGATGAGTTGTGATGGTTTGAGTATATGTTAGCGAGGTATAAGAATAAATAAGGATGCCGACCTGCGTGTCGATGATAGAGAAGATGTATTTGTTTAACATCTAAATAAAACTGAATATGTATGTTGATTTGAGTTATGATAATAATAAGATTGTCGGTGTTTTGATTTTCGGTGTTTCGAAAAAGGATAAAGAGAAATGTGATTAAAATAAAATACACAAAAATATTTATATTCACCACACAAGATAAGGTTATGGTAGGGGATGGTCGAGCTGGGAGACCCCATGTCTCCGAAGTGCTGCCTACATAGCCCATTGCACAAAGCAAGGAAGGGCCTCAGACCGATGTAGTTCTCCCTTAGGATCAGGGAGGGGTGAATTTAGGTAATTTGGTATGGTTTAGGCAATTTGTCGTTTGGTAAAAATTTGATGTTGGTAGGGTAATGTTGTTGGTGCTGGTAGGATAATGTTGTTGGGTGTAGGTATAGGAAGCAAAGGTTAGCATCCCAAGTAGTAGGGAATAGTGTCCTGATTAAGATCAACACACAATCCTAGATGCGAGGCAAAGCGAAAAGAATGTTCCGTAGGTGAAAAGAGCTAAACGAACCACACAACATGGAATGAGCCTGAAGCCCTAAGTGCCATGCATAGACGAGAAGTCCATAGTTGAAAAGAGTTGTATGATCACAATATATCAGGTGTACGTTACGTCCCTTGAATTGAAACAAATGGTGAGATGAGGTGGATGATATAGCTGAGGCTCAAAGAACTTGTTACAACGAAAGAGAACCTATCCTAAATAGACAAGTCCATGACCCAAAAAGTTCTTTTGAATGAGGCTTTTATTTATTAAATATAGACTGATCGATGCGGGAAGTCTACAAGGGATATTGATTGTTTTATTCTTGAGGTCTTCACGAAGCTGATCAATGCGAGAAGCTTCTGATAAAGGCTGACTGTGTATAGCTGTCCTTCGGGGGAGCAGTCGTCTTTTTATAGTAGCAGAGATGATTTTAGTGCATAGCTGTCCTTCAGGGGAGCAGTCTATTTATAGTAGCAGCAATAGTTTTGGCATATAGCTGTCCTTCGTGGGAGCAGTCTATATTTAATTTTAGATGACTAGATGTTCTTTTGGCATGAAGCATCTAGTTAGTAGGAAGTTTGACTCAAGAAAATCCCTTAAGAATACAGCTTATTTTAATACTTTGAAGTCATGGACTAGACTAAAAAAGGGGAAGGCATTATCAAGGGGAGGTGCGAAGTGATTTCGATTTTATTCGGAGATATAGAAAACAAAGCGTATGTAGCGGTAAATGGCTCAAGGGACGAGCAGTAGGTAGATAAGAAGTGATATAACACTAGATTCAACAGTAGAATGGTCGAAGATGCAAGGCATTAAGGGGTTCAGGCTCAGGTTTACCATTAAGCGAAGCTAAACGATAAGTGCCTGATCCATAGGTGTGAGTGATTATATAAGGCCCAATCCAATTGGGAGCAAATTTTCCACGTTTACTCTTTTCTAGTTTGGTGACATGTTGATTCTCTTGAGGACAAGATCACCAACCTTAAAGGTACGCTTATGAAGTTGCTTATCATAACGCACGCTTGATGCGTTTTTTGATAAATTTGAAGGTGATCGAGAGCTGTAAGACGGCGTTCGTCAAGAAGCTCCAATTGGGCTAACCGCTCTTGGCGGAAATCATCATTGGTGAGAATATCCTGAAGAGATATTCTAAGGGAGGGTATTTGTATTTCGAGAGGCAAAACAGCCTCGGTACCGTATACCAAAGAAAAAGGGTGTGGCATTAGTAGAGGTACGAATGCTAGTACGATAAGCCCAAAGGGCAAAGGGAATGTGATCGTGCCAATTTCTTCCAGATTCATTGACAACTTTCATGAGGATTTTGACAAACTTTCAGAGTTTTTATTAGAGTTTTATTAGAAGATTCAGCTGACCATTGGCCTGCGGATAGTAAGGCGATGAGAAACTAAGTTTGATACCAAAGTTGTCACAAAGGTCTTGTAACAACTTGTTTTTGAAAGATTTACCATTATCTGTTATAGGCGATGAGGAATACCAAAACGACAGATAATGTGATGGTTAATGAATTCGACAATTTTTTTCTTTTTTGATTGAAATGAGTGGGATGGCCTCCACCCATTTTGTGTAAATATTCGGTCGCTGTGATTATCCAACGGTGACGTTGTGAAGAGGTCGGGTGAATCTCACAATAAGGTCTAAACCCCATTGTGAGAAAGGCCAAAGATCACGAGCGACTTGTAGCGGGTGGCTAGAAGTATGTTGAAGATTGGCATGTTGTTGACACATGACACAACGCTTAACATATTCGTAGCAGTCGTTATTGAGAGTAGGCCAATAATAACCTAGGCGAAGGATTCGTTTTAGCCACGGCAAGGCCACTAAAATGTCCACCACAAATCCCATCGTGTACTTGTTGGATGGTATGAGTGGCCTCAGCGTTGGTCAGACAGCGAAGGAGGATGCCATCAAAGCCACGTTTATAGAGGAGTCCTCCCATGACAACATAACGCGAAACACTTTTAAGAAAAGCACGTTTTTTCGTTACTAGTAAGGTCAGGTGGGAGAACCGAGATTGTAAGGTAGTCATGAAATTGGTGGTACCAAGTATCCTGCGAATTAGTAGACACAGTATTTATCATGCAAACTACCGGGGTTGAATAGGATGGGTGCAAAAGTTGCTGGACCACAACGAATAATTTAGAGTCGGTTGGTGCGGCGGGAATCTGCGAGGCTAAGCAAGCCATAGTATCCGCAAATTTGTTAGTGGAGCGGGGAATGGTTTGGATAGAATAGTGAGTAAATAAGGCTAGAAGTGATTCCACGTGGTGTTTGTATTTCTGAAGTTCCTCGTTTTTACATTGGTAGATGCCCATAACTTGATTGACTACCAATTGAGAGTCACCAAAGATATGGATAGATTAATGCCTAAGTGTATCGCAACTTGGAGACCCAGAACAAGGGCCTCGTATTCCGCTGTATTATTAGTGCAGGGGAAATCAAGCCGGAATGAAAGAGGCATCGGTTCAGCGTCAAGAGGGATGAGAGAACAACGCCGGCTCCTCCGCCGCGCTGGCACTTAGATCCATCGAAGAAGAGGGTCATTTGATACGACTCTTCTCCGAGCGAAAGAGTGGCGATGAGTTTCGTCGGGGAAGGTAAAATTGGTAAATTGTTCCCCAGGTAGAGGGGGCCTCCGCAAGTTGGTCTGCAAGAGTTTGTCCTTTGATTGATTTCTGTGTATAAACTCAAGGTCAAGGTCGGCGAGGAGCATGAGCCATCGAGCGATGCGTTGGTTTAGGTGTGGTTTGGTGTACATATAATGAATGGGGTCTGTGTTGGTGATGATAAAAGTTTTGTGATTCAGGAGGTAATGTCAGAGTTTGGTGGCGACGAATGATAGGCCAGGCACAATTTTTCTACATGTGTATACCTAGTCTCGTAATCCACAAGGGTACGACTTATATAATAAACGGCCTGCTCTCTCGGCGTGCCGAGTCTCGATGTGCAAGCATAGCTCCTATAGCATGGTCAGTGGCGGAAAGATAAAGGTAGAAAGGGCGGTCATCCTGGGGTGGGATAAGCACGGGTGGCTGCAAGAGATACGTTTTGAGAGCTTCGAAGGCTTGGTGACACTCCACACTCCATTGAAAGGCAACATCCTTTTTTAGAAGGTGATGAAAAGGGTGACATCGATCCGAGAGTTGGGAGATGAAACGCCGGATGGATTGAAGTTTACCCTGCAAACTACGCAATTGTTTGAGGTTTTTGGTGGGGGCATTTCTAGGATAGCTTTTACTTTAGATGGATCGACCTCAATGCCACGCAAAAGAGACGATAAAGCCAAGAAGTTTTCCCGAAAGAACACCAAAGACACATTTTCTTCGGGTGAAGGCGGACAGAATATTGTAACAGGCGATCAAAAAAAATAATGGTTAAAACATCGAGATGTTCACTACGATGTTTAGACTTGCCGAGAAGATCGTCGACATAGTCTTTCAAGGATAGTGTGCATAATGTCATGAAAAATGTAGGTCATAGCCTGCTGATAGGTAGCACCAGCATTCTTAAGGCCAAATGGCATGACACGATAACAGAAGGTTCCCCAAGGAGTTATGAAGGCAGTTTTGTGTTGATCGGCAGGGGCAACCAAAATTTGGTTGTATCCTGAAAAGCCATCCATGAGAGAAAGCATTTCATGACCCATAGTGAGATCAACAAGTTGATCAATACTTGGGAGGGGGAAGTCATCCTTGGGCAAGCGAGGTTAAGATCCCGGAGAAATCCGTGCATATCCGAAGTCCCCCCGTCGCTTTCGTGACAGGTACGATGTTTAGAAATCCATTGAGGATAGTCAATAGGCAAAATGAAGGAAAACAGAAAGGAGTCGTTGGAGCTCCTCTTTGACCAAGAGAGAGCAATGCGTGTGGATGCATTTTTCTCAATTTCTGTTTGACTGGTTTGGAATCGGGGTTTAGGGTGATGTTATGGATGGCAATGGTAGGATCAATTCCTAGCATGTCAGCGTAAGACCATGCGAAAGATTGGTTGCGAGCACGGAGAAAGGTAGTAAAGGCGGCTTGTTCTGATGTGTTAAGGGATTGTCCGATCTTCACTATGTGAGGATCTCCTCGTGTGGATGTTGATTTCTATAGTAGATTCGTTCAGCATAGTTGGGTTTCAGATGGTAGGGCGCGTTGAATATAAGAATCATCCGCGCCTAGGTAAGTGAGGATGGAGTCGTCATCCTGGCATTCAACAACATTAATCAAAGGCGAATCCTCTTCGATCATGTCTGGATACAGAAGGGGAAGAGAAGATGGGTCCTCATTATCGCGTTGATAAGTGAGAGGACCTATGAAGATAGCATTTATGAAAAAAAAAGTTAGGAGGGATAGATTCAGGGTCCATCGATTCTGTGGGTGATGATGGCAAAGTGGGTGATGATGGTTCGGTAGGGGCAACGTCTTCCTCTTCCAGGATACAGCTGACAGGAGGTGTCTCTTGTGTAGGTGTTTCGGAAAAACCGAGACCACTTCGATCATTATGTTTGCGTGTGGTCACGGGAATGAGTGTATGTCGGCCTTGTTCGTAAAGGCCAAAACCAAAGCCTTTCCACGCACAGCGAGTCAAGAAGGTGAGGGCGAAACGACAATTTGTCAAGTATTGAAAATCGGATTGGAAGGGAACCACACCAAGAGGAGGTTCAGGGGTAATGGAGGATGCGTCAAACACCCCCATACGTTAGGTTAGTGCGGCAATGGGGTGGTCTGTAAGAGATTACCTCCCCCACGCGACGGTCGTAGGTGGGATGCGCATGTAATTGTCCGTACTCCTGTGGGGTAGGGAAAGAACTAACGTTATATAAGCAGTACTCCCCCAGCGTGAGGCGATGAAACATCTACTAAGGGGTCGGAGGTTGGGATGTTAGCTGCGGGAAGAGAAGTGGTTTGTGCGACGTGGTGGTTTCATCAGTTGAAGGCGTAGGTGCAGTTGAGGTGGATGGTTGAGGTACATTTGAAGAAGAGGATGGTTGGGTTGAATGTATGGGTGTCTTAATTGGTATAAGCACATCGTTGGGCGGTATAACATATTACAAGTTTTGAAGGGGGGGAGGATCAACTTTTACAGTGTAGGACTTCCCCTCGTACTCAAATTTTATGCATCGATGTAATGTTGAGGGAACGCATCCCATGGCTCGGATCCAAGGACGACCAGCAATATATTATATTGGAACTCTCCTTCAAGGACATAGAAGAGTTCGGGTAAAGTACGTGGGCCTACGCGAATGTTGAGGATCACGGTGCCTAAGGTAGAAGTAATAGCGTCATTGAATGACCGCAACATGATGGGGTTGGCACACATGCAACTAGAAGGGATGTTCATTTGTTGGAAGGCTTTTGAAGAGATGATGTTTAGGCTAGCGCCCCCGTCAATCATAACCCGACGTACTCGAATGTCTCGGACGTAAGTGGAAATGAAAAGGGCAGGGTCAGGGTCTTCTGCACCAAAGTCGATAATTTCATCTTCGAGAAACTAACTAACTGCAGCGGCTTGTTGTTTTGAGACAGAAGTGGTGGGGGAGATGGATTGTTTGGTGAGAGAGAGGCAACGTGATTGGGTGTTAGAATGGAGGCAACGGGCAGGGTTTCGTTGGGTAAAACCTCTATCCCTTGAAGGATCTCAACGAGAGCTTGTCGATGAGATTCAGAAGTCTGAATGAGATCATATAGTGTCATTTTTACGGGCGATTGATGAAGCTTTTTGATCATGGTTCGGTGGGCAACTCCATTAGAGACGGGATAGGCGGGTCCGCGAATAACCACTTTAGGTGGTGGTGTAATCGGGATGGTTGAAGGAGAAAGAGATGCCGCAGGTGTGTTTTCTTTCGCTTTCCCATTGTTTTTCTGTCCTCGAGTAGTAACACTAATCATATTAATCTCGTAGATCTGAGATGAGGAAGATGTTGGGATAATTCATGGTCTTCAAGAGGTGGGGTTGTAATAATGATAGATCTTGGTGAGGCGGGGATAGATGATATAGTAGAGGGAATTGACGCTAGAGGTCTCTCCCTTCGTAAGTTGTCTTTCTTAATCTTTCTATCCGGGAGAGGTGACTGACGAAGGATGGTTTTTTAGAGCTTTGCATCCCTCCACATCATGTCCTGGTGTGCGGTGATAAGCGCAGATTTTAGACTCATCGTAACCCATAGGTCGGGGTTTAGACGGGTCATAAGGTCTAAGTGGTGGGGTAGGGAAATGGTCGCATTCTCCACCAACATAGCAAGGATTTTGGCGTAAGATCCTTTGAGGGGGTCAAATCGGATGAGGGTATTGGTTGTGCGGGTTTTGGTAATGTTTGGGCGTGGTTGGTTCGTACAGGTGGTGGTTTAGCCGAGGGGTGCTGACACATGTTTTTCACTAAACATGGTTTCTTTGACACAGAAGTTACGTTCGGCTGGTTTAGATGATGAGGCTACAGATGGCGTGGTAGCGGGAAACAACCACGGAGAAAGGGGAGTGACAGAAAATAAATCCTTTGATGATGGGATTGGTTTAGGGTTGATAGGTGGACCGGATACGCGGGGTAACGATGTTTTGTGATACCCTTTGATCTCTGTATAGGTGTAGAAGGCGTAGGTCGTTTTGCAGAAAACAAAGGAGGTATGATATATTGGTGTAATGTGGAGGGATGAGGTCCCAATATGGAAGGTGGGTGTGACGATGAGGGTTTTAATTGTGATAGAGGCCCGGATTGCATTCGTCTCCTAGGTGGCGGAACGGATTTATTTTTGGATAGATCGAGTCGCTTAGGCGGGTGTGTTAGACTGGGCATGGTGAGGTCCCAAGCGTAGGGGGAAGATCTGGTTAAGTTGATAGAAGTGGACGGGGCATTTGGTAGAGGTGAGGGGGGTGAAGGTGAGAACAGGGGCATTTTAAGCTTCTGTAAGCACTTCGGGTAGATGGTGGAGACATCAGGATCAGTCATTTGCATTTGAGTAGAAAAAGGGGTACTCAAACGTTCCCATAGGGCCTGTCTATCTTCTGTGGAATGACAGTCTCTAGGTGTGATTTGTAATTTTGGTACGGAAGAAAGGTGGGTTGTAATTCCAGTCCATTGCGGGTGTGACACAGGAGGCAGATGAGGCACTGTATCAATAGATGTTAGGAGGTCAACTGGTCGTTGAAAAGATTTAGGCGATGAGGGACTAATAGGTAGGAGGGCGTGTTCGAGGAGATCTGTCATGTTAAAAGAATGTGGTGATGTTAGTGTAAGAGATTTCTCGTCTAAGGATGTCAAAAGGAGTGGTGAGCCTTCCTCTTGTGTAGCAAGAGTGGTAGAAGGGGACGTTGGGAAATAGATAAATTAGATAGCATCCACTCACAGTCTTGTAGGGATGTGGTGTAAGAAGACTCATTGATGGGAAGGGTTGCCTGGGCAGTTAACTCTTCTATGGGTAAAGGAACGATTTCGCTTTGGCTTGATGGTGGTAAAGGAGGTTCGGGCTCCTGTGTTAGTGAAGAAGCTTGATTCAAAATTTTCTCGATAGAGGCTTTTGGCTGGGAATCGAAGACTGCATGGATCTCATGAACACTCTCCTCAGCTAAGATATCTTGGTTCACGTTGCTGCTCTTGGACGAGTGATTCGGGAATGGCTTGTTGAAAATTTTCAGATTTCGGTTAGCAGGGGCGTTAGGATTATCGAGTGTTATATCCCTGCGTCAACCATTTCCTGCACTATGTTTTTCAACATCTTGCAGCACTTTTTTCATGACTATGTCCTTTTACGCGGTGATTGAAGTTACAAAAAGTCATTTCTTTGTGTACTAGGAAGGTTATTTTTGACTTTCGTGAGGTTTTCGACATGACCATTTTCAATTTTTATAGCAATGAGTTGAAATAAACATTTAATAGTATTTCTAAAATCCTATATTTTAAATCTATTAAGTTTACAAAAGAATAACTAAAACCACAAGATTTATGAGAGTAAGTAAGATGAATCATGCCTGAGAAATAATGAGTGAAATGGGTATAAGGGGGGCTCCAAGTGGTTATGCCACTTGCGATTCGTTAGACCATTCCATTGAAAAAGGATGTCATCAAACAATTCACGAGCATTAGGTTATATCCACAACTGTATATCTTAATCTTCCTGTTCACTTGCAATTTTGAAAATAAAATCGCTGCCCAATATTGCTTGCCAGTCGTCTATAAAACTGTTCCAAAGCTCCACACCTCAACTTTGGCGCTATCCCCCTTCTCCCCACATAACCCAATGCAATGCTTTTGCAAACAATAGTGACACCAAGGAAGTTATCGACGGGATCCACTTTGTGTTCTTACAACAATCATTCCTATCCCAAAGCCTGTAATTTCTTTGAGGCATTTTAACAAAAAAATCACAAAAAACCCCACTCGGGGTATTGATACTACTCTAAAGCATCCAATTTTAATTAAATAGTATCTATGGCCTTCATTTTTTGCTTTCCATATCAGATAGAATTTCTTTTTCTTTTTATCCTCAACGCTTTGATGGAGGTCCACCCTTGTTTCCTTTTGGTCTCTCTCAAGCGTGAAGGACAAATAGGTTCACGTGCCATGTCTATTGCTACCACATTTATACGTACTTGTCTACCAATCCATTACTGTGCAAACATTGCATGTATTTCAGCTACAATACATGTTTTCTTTACAGCAGCGTGACATTTTTTAATCAAATGTTTTAGTCAATACAAAGCTCTCATTGCCTTGTGTTTCATTTCCACATTTTCATGCCACATTAGTTGTGACACTTGCAAGAAAAAAAAAATATACCAAAACCAAATCTCTATTGTTTTATACCCTGTTTCCAAAGCTTCCATTTGGCGATGGCTTTTTTCAAACTCACACATTTCCCATTTTGGTGCAGATGTGAGGAAGCTTTTGTCTTTTACGCTTGACAGTTGTCCATGCGGTATGGGGCACATTTTTTGACACAGGCTGGAGAATACTGCGATAGGCCACGACCCAAGGCATTCCATGAGATTGACATGTTTTCCTTCACAGTTAGCATTGGTGGGTGCCTGCCAAAGACTGGTCAGAGCCCTCCTTTCCCCTGGTGGTGGCTGCTATCCTCAAAACAAAACCAAAGGATGAAAAAAAACAAAAATCTAACAATGAAGCATAAGCCATCTTGACCCTAAACTGCCCCAAAAAAATTCATGGGATTTTAAAAATTTAATCCCTTTATTTTATTTATTATTTATTTTGTGTTTTTTAAACTAAAGAAAACACAAACCCCTAAAACATACTATAAAATCAAAGAAGTAGCTAAAGGTAAACCCTAATAATAGCAATAAAATTTGGACACGGTAAAAAATGATAGAGAATCGACCATTGAAAGTCATGTAATATATTATTATAATTATTTCATTATTATTGGATTAGGAGGATTATTTTGATTTTAACAGATAACAATAATAATAATTAATATTAATCGTATTAACAAGGACCAAAATTAAGCTCGGACCAAGACATAATAGTAAAAATCGACAATTTAAAAGAAGAATTATTATTATTGTAGGAGTTCTTCTAGTGTCACGCCCCAAAAACTCAAGTCCATCCTTCAAGCCACATTCCAAATTCTAGAAAGAGATTTGTTCCTTAACAGGGAATCGAAAAGGCAGAGCCAGGAAGGATTCGTAGGAGCCACAACAATGTTGTATTAAAGTGCTCGCAACATAGTCTATCGAAGAGAAAAAGGAGAACGAGGGATGGGGCCATACATTCTCCTCCCCTTAAAGAAAGCATCATCTTGATGTGAGTACAATGAAGAAGGAGAAATGGTAAGCAACAAGGAATGATATGGGAAGGTACAGCTCTAAGGTTAAAAGTTGTTTTAGACACAAAATCACGTCAAGGGGTGGCCCTGGAACATCAGGTAGAAAGAAATTTAAACTTTCAAGGTTCGTGAAGGATTGGTTTTAGTTACAGTTTACCATGTACTTTGTTTAGTTTTCCTTAAATAATTCGTATCTCAGGATTATAATATTCATGCTTAGAATTCTCAAATTCCGTATGTTGTGGAGTGCCCAACGTAACTAAACATCAAAGATGTCACAAAAATAACACAAACAAATGCACCCATGAGAGTTCTTGCTACCTATTTCATGATGTTATCTATATCACAAGGTCTTTTAATTCCTCCATGGAATGACAACAAGTAGACCACATAGCAAATAATTTCCGACAATTATGTCCTAGACATAGATCTAGTACACAAATATGACTGATAAAGCGGATCATCACGCTAATACATATACAATGGGTATCACATGACCCAAACAATCCATGATAGTACCAACATAGTGCCAAGACAATATCTGATAGTCCATACCACCAAGGAAGAGTTAAGACTCAAACATAACAAGGTTGTCAAAAAGACTCACAAAGGGTACACATAACTCCTATACCAACTCCACACATCTATAAATATCAATAAATAACTCCATATGTCTCATAAAGCATCATAAAGAAACTCCATATACCTCTGAAGCCATCACCAAATAACTCAATATAACCTCCCAAGGAGAAATAATCATAGTGCCAAAACCAAGTCAGGTCACTCAACCATAGAGCCTCATCAAGAATAACAAGTCACTCAACCATAGAGTGCCATAAGAATAACAGGTCACTCAACCATAGAGGCCCATCTCCTTTCTCCTTTTAATGAGGCCGGGTCACCCCTATGGCCCTGGGCAAATAGAGCCCTGTCACCCCCAACCAAGTGACATAATAACTCGTGGTTCAACAACCCGCTAGTTATCTGTAACTCCTTGGGGCATACCCCCATACAACGAAGTGGGTCCATAGGTTCAACAACTTTATGATTAATCCCATGACCCTATTCCAACCCAGTCACGACATTAGAACCAGCATAACAATCACATTCAATGCTAAGTGGAAAAATCAAAAGCCTTGGGCTAGGCTACAAACTTTTAAATATGATAAGAAAATTTTTAAAACTAAGAAAGGACAATGGCTAATTAGCCATGGTTAGTGAAAAATCCAAATGTTAATGCAACAACAAATAAATGCCCCAAAATATAAGAACATGTCAATCAAGAAAAACAATTGGTTATAGCTAAAGAGATAAGATTAACTTACAAATAAAATACGTAATGAGAAAATAACACATTACAATCACTATGTGGCCTCATACGCCACCAAAGGGTACTCATCGAGTTGCTGGCACTCAGACATCAAGCCTCAGCTCCTAAAAATATACATGTAACTAGAAATGAGTATATCGAATAATGTAACTGTCATCATATCTGCCTGAATCATTACTTCATACTCCCACAAGGATCAACATAGTCAAAATCACATAGGATTATTCAATGAATAATCCAATAGGAAAGAGCAGGGAACTCTAGTTGCATAAGTTGAGCCTAAGGTGGTGCGCACCCATAATATACTGAGCAAGCTCAAAGTATACTAAACAGATAGAAGTGGGTTTTCAGTCTATATAAGATTCCACTTCCTCACTCTTACTCGGCTAAGGATTATGAAAACCTGGTCCATGCCTCCTCTCTCCACACATACAATCTTGCAGTTTTTCCCTTAGGGTCATCTAGTGTAAGGTCACAACATACATATAACTACATCACTAACACAATAGTGATTAACACACATTAACCATAACGTCTTACACATGGTATTTATACTGGGTATAACAGAATCATTACTTTCACAGGTTACGATACATCACATTACCCCATCCTGTACCCAAAGTGCAGTCATTGTACACTAGGGATCATACTCACCATATGCACCTAAATCACGACATGAACCATCACATATTTCATGAATTATACCTATGAGGGACACAATGTCTAACCTTACAACATACAGTCCATTGCAATACAACACGACGATGCACACAATTAATCACAATACAATGATGACATTCACGATGAAATGTGATTCACTTTACATCAATTTTGTCATGTAATACATCAATACACCTTACATCACATAAATACAACCTGTTTTACCCCTCTGTAATCCACATAATATTCCGTTTGTAGTTGCCCACATTTTCCACACACAAATACAACAGTAAAATACAGGATATTTTTTATTTTTTTTTGATGTACATTGCTCACTACACACAACACCACATGGGCTTCACGTACAGAAACTCGACCTCACATACGACAATCAAAAAATCATCGACTCACATAGACACACAAAAACAACATAGGCATGCTGACGCTACACTTTTCCCAATGGAAAGTTACTAGTAAGACCCAACTATAAGAACATGGTTTCAGGAATGGCGAACCCACAACACCTCATTGCTTAAATGTATTTTTCATTAAAGTTAACATTCCAAGGACATTATGAGAAAGGATAAAATTTTCTCGTTGTCTACCTACATTTTCTTAAGTTTATTCCGCAGTTGAAAATACAATTCGACCTTCTCAAGTTGGCTTCTTATACTTATATAAATTTCCATAACTGACATACATATTTGGTCCAATTTAAATCACATATACAATACTTAATATCTTGTTCTTATGTTAAGATTATGCTTTTCAAGCATTTATTTAATGTTTTGAAATTTACCCTTGCTACACAAGAGAATCTAACGTGATGTCAAGATGAAATCTTGGGATTACGGAAGACATAGATTCGAGATAGCTTCTTCCCAAGAAAATCCTTCGATCACGGAATAGTTATTTTGCTACCCAAGGTTAATCAAGTTCATAACTTATTGACTTTCATTTATAGTTATATATCTTTTGTTTTCCCGAGGTTTGGTTGCACCAAGGTAAACTTATATTATTCGCAACGCATGAAAAAAAATGTTTAAATTAAGTTATAACGAATCCAGGATTGACCTTAATCCTAAACTCCAATCTCGATTCTCATCTTATATGATATGCTCTTACATTGCGTTATGGTCCTCATTATTAGCATTTTTTTTGTAATCAAGAGTTACCGAAGTATTTGTCTAACATCTTGAAGGGGTACATGATTGAAGAATTGTAAACTATACACAAACCACAAGTTGACACCTCCTAATCAGCCGAGGGTTTGGTTTATTCCCAATATGCACTTAATGATCTACACCTCAAACTATATAAGAGTTTAAGGCAAGCGGAAATATTTACACTAAACCACATTCCAGAAAATACCAAGGTGTTTATTTTGATAGAAAACCAAGGTAACACCGTTTAGTCGTTCCTTCGAACAAGGACTCATAAGGTGACTTCCAAATCGGTCTTCGCCACTCAACCTGGTGTCAGAACTGAAGAGAGGGCATTCTTCTCACGATTACCAAAACTAGAAGGAAACCACATACTCTGGATAAAGTTGGACCATAACATTCCTAAATTACGGGTTCACAACCCATGATGCTAAACATAATGACTATGACGGTAAAATCCAACTAGGGGTTTTATTTACCCTACCTAGAGTGTTCCATTGAGTGCAAAGCTTAATTTTATTCTACGGTCTTAAATTTCTTATATGGTAAAAGGATCACACATGTAGGAAAGTTATGCATGAATATTTTATTAAGGTTGAGTGTTCCCATTAAAACTCTTTTATTATGTTTGCAATGGTAGAAGATAACCCAGTAATTAATTTAATTTGTCTATTGAATACTGATAAAGTACTAAAATGTATTAACTTCAATTTAAATTACTAAGTATAAATCAAACCGCCTTTTTTTTTTCTACACAAACTAAGAAACAAAATGAACCGGGATTAGATGCACATTTCTAAGCATCCCTTAAACTAGCATATCATGCATATAACAAAATTTCACATTATAACCTCTCGGTAACAAGAGACTACATTAGAAAGTTATTCATTTTACAATGACTATAACAATTACAATAATAATAATTAAATCACACACCCACCTTTTTCATCGTTCACATCCAGGCAACCCTACGAGGGCCCGCAAACTTTCTACTTTTACATTTTCTCACTAGCTACAAAACATTCCAAAATGGGCTCAGAGGCTAAGAAAATTACTTCCAAAGGTTATCTTCTAATGAGCACGCACTCCCACAATAACTTTCTACATGTCCCCAGATATACTGAGAATTCATAACAACTAACAGAATTGAAAAAGATCGAACGGTTTGCATTTGGCGGTTAGTTCTCCGGGGCCACTGGTCGTAGTTCACCCAGTTGTAAACTAACAAAAGTTAGCTCAAGGGCCCAAAAAACTACGTCCAAAATGATGTTCGATGGAGGGAAACGCGCAACAAGACATCTCTTACTAGTTCCCCTATATGAAGAGAATTCATCAGAGTGGACAGGACTGAGAACTAGAGAACCATGTTAAACAACAACAAGTTTTCTGGGAGTGACAAGGACAAAAATTGGACCAGTCTGACCTCGGCAAACGCAACCGGAGGCCTACAAAATGGCTTCGCCAAACTATCCTAAAAAGTGCTCTTCCTACACTGAATGTTCCACTGCATTTGTCTAGTATAACCTTAGAGGTTGTGAAGACGGGACGTGATTTCTCTTTTCCGAGTTTCAAATGGTGGTCCCAAACAAAAGCCAACTTTCTAGTTTTAACAGCTCTCTACTGTTGTAAACAGATGTAACAGGCTCCTATAAGAGCATTAAAAGGATGTCATATGATCGTTTCGGGTCAAACCAAAAATCAAGGCGACTCCTCGTATACCAAGGTACACGAATGAAACTTCACATCTGTTTCCATAGTTGTTAAGGGTACTTAGTGAGTCTCCGAAAATTAAAAAATTTAACTATTTTAAAACAAGGAGAAGGTCAATCTTTATCAATGGGAAGTCAAATTCGTTTGGTCGATAAAACGATATTGGAGCGATCAATAAGGGTAAGAGTTTTCTAAATCATCTCGAAGTGAGGGTGCTAGTTCATGTTTTAAAGTAGGAAAGTTATAATGACATCATGATGTTACAACACGACAATTTATTGTTTTGCGACGAGTTGAAGGGACATTTAACTGTATTAAAATTCCTAATAATTTAAAATTATATTTAGTTGAAAAAAAAGAACTAAAACACGAGAATTATGAGAGGTAAGGGAAAAAGAACCATGCCTGGAGAATGAAGTCGGTCGAAGCCACAGGCTTGGGTTCAGTCTCTTGCTTGGGCACTTCGTCAACCAGTTCACGAGCATCCTCAGCTCCACCATGTCCCACCCAACGTCCCGATCCATTGAAGTTTTCCACAGAGAGTAAGTAGTTTCTTATACAATTTCTAAAACCTTTGAACAATCTCTTTAAGTGCATAACTTGCAATCCTTGGCCATTCCATGAGACAACATTTATTTGAGGCATTTTTTCAAACAGTTGACTTGCCTTGTGTAAGCTTCCGCCATTTGATACTTGTCTTCTAGCGCATTTGCAACAAAAAATCCTCTAACATTATGCCTTGACAGTTGTTCCGAGGCCTGCTCTAGAGCTCCCATTTTGACAGAGGCGTGAGGATGCTCAGACAAGGTTATGGAGTCTGGCTTTACACGTACCAATTACTTTGCTTGAAAGTTTTCCAAGGCCTTTCAAAAAACTTATTTTATTTATTTATTATTATTTATTTTTCATATCCTGCAATCATTGCAAGCCCCTAATCCGCATTTCTTCAGGCATTGTTGAACTAGCTCGCATGCCTCACATTTTTCATATGTATCTGGTCAGGTCACTTGCAACCTAAACACAACAAAAAGAAACCCCTTCTCCACAATGCTTTACTGGACGTCCATACTCTGTTTCAAAAGCTCTATTTTGGCACAGGAAGTGAGAATGCTGGCAAAGGTTGTGGGGTGTGGCTTCAAACCTGCTAATAGTATTTTGCTTGGAATGTTCCAATGTAGTTTCAACACACCATTTTGTGCATATCCCGCCCTCATGGCATTCCATGAGCCCGCATCTATTTGAGGCATTCTATCAAACAATTCACAGGCCCCTTTTTTTTTACAAATCCATTTGTGCATAAGCTGGAAGTCTGCTGGCAAATGTAACTTGCAATTATGGTTGGGCCCCCTACCATACTTAAAATGGTGAAACAAACACGCTAACCTTATGAGGTACCCACTTCCTCCCATGCACAACCACAATGCAGATTCCATGAGGAGCTTGTCTTGTTCCTATATATTTTGTTAAACATTGAACAAAACAACACCCCCCAAAGACACATGCCAAGCTACAACATCTGACAGGAATCCATCCCTCTTTTTTTTTGGCGTTGAAAACAAACCCACGTAGGAGTTTGGCGCGGTTGGGAGAAATGCTGGCGCACGGTAGAAAGCTGGGAGGAGGCCGCAAACCCCCAAACCATTGCTAA